>PVIC010020472.1:0-29519 GCA_004025085.1 Thryonomys swinderianus
AATCCTCCTGTCTCTGCCTCCCGAGTGCTGGGATGACAGGGGTGAGCCACCACGCCCGGCACTGTGGTATACTGATGGCTGGTGGGCGTGAGTCTCCACGCCCAGCATTGTATGTGGTTACCGGGATCTAACTCAGGGCCTTGTGCTTGCGAGGCTGGCGCTGGAACCACTGAGCTAAATCTGTAGCCCTGAACTAAGCACTTTTGCTCTTCCATCTACCATGATGTTCCTGCCTCGAACCTACCAGTCATGAACCGAATCTTCCAAACCTGTAAACCAATCAAACCTCTCCTCCAGTAAGTAGTGGTCAAGCACTGTATCCCATCTGTGGGGAAGCTAATACAAAAGGTAAAATTTACACACAAACCTACACGTTACCAGGATAACTACATGAAAGAAAAGATATCTCACTGTCAAAAAAAGAGAAATAAATATTTGAATAAGTTTAACTTCAGGAAATCTCTCTACATTGAATTTCTTTTCAAGGACCATGAAAAGTTTATCAAACAATTGCACCAAGCCAAAGGGGAGCCAGTGGACTTACAAATTTTGCTCTCACCTGAGAGCTCCAGGACTCTTTCAACCAATTTAGCAAGAAAAATGCCCATCCTAGCTCTCTGGGAACTTCAAATCCACATTGCCTGGACAGTGTGCACCACAGCAATGCCACTTAGGTAAATGTGCAGGGTACACCCACATCCCAGCCCCCACACTAAGGTTTTCAGATAATGATGGTTGACACATGTGCCTGAGGGCTCCATATCCTCCATCCCATCCACTTTCACCCCCACCTGGCAGCTCCATTGTGTACAAAGAATTTGAGCTTCCAGATCTTGTTTTGTTTTAACAGAATCTTTGCTGTTGAAAGCAGACATCTTGGGCCAGAGATTTAGCTCAGTCATTCCAGCACCTGCCTAACAAGCACAGGATCCCTGGTTCAATCCCTAGTAACCACATACAACAGTGCCAGAGGTGTGGTGACTCATGCCCACCAGCAATCAGTACCACATACCACAGTGCTGGACGTGGTGACTCACACCTGTAATCCCAGCATTCAGGAGACAGAGGCAGGAGGATTTCTGAGATCATGGCTTGCCTGGGCTACATAGTGAGTTGAGGGCCAGCCTGAACTACAAAGCAAGACCTTGTCTCAAAACAAAAACAGGAAACATACGGTACTATTGTATGTGGTTACTAGGGATGGAACCAGGGACCTTGCACTTGCCAGGCAGGTGCCAGAACCATTGTGCTAAATCTCCAGTGCAAAAGAAGACATCTTAAAATACCACCACTACAAGATGCACAGAACAGTTCTCATTAGTACCGGTCGAGCATGGAGCCAAGTGCCTTAAATATTTCGTGAATATTTTAGTAAATGAGAAAAACAAATTGCAGAATAATACATAGAGTACGCTTCCGGTTTTATATTTTAAGTTGATGTTAAATATCTCCCCCTGCCATACACATTTCTACAGCTATCTGAAAGGTCTGGGAGGCTCTATAAACAATGGCTAAGCCCTGAGAATGAGAATGACTGTGTGTGAGTAATTATAGTTTTAAAATATACTCCTATATTTTCAGAATTTCTAAATAATAAATACACATCATGTAGAGTAAATGTGCATTTATTTTATAAGCAAAACGAATATTTTCCCTAAGAACTCCATTTTATAGTCAAGGCAACTGAAGCTTGGAAAAAGCATGGAACTAAATTTAAATAATAGGAACCAAGGTGGACGGTGATGGCAAACAGGGATCAGAGGCAAGCAAGACCTCCGATTGGTAGGGAGACCCTAGAAAGCTTCAGGAGGCATAGACTGGTACAAACTCTCAATGCTGGGTGTGATCATAATGTATATATAAAATGTACCTATATCACAATACAAAAAGAGAGAGAAAGCTTCAGGAGGGAAGCAACTTTCAAACTGCTGCTTAGTGGATAGGTAGAGCTATGAGAGCTCAAAACAAGGAGAAGGAAGAACTTCCAGGTAGAAAAATGACATAAGAAATGCACGGAGGTAGAAAACATGGACTAGATTTAAGGAAGAATCAGGAGCACTATTTGAATAAAGCACAAGATGGAGAGAAGGGAAAAGAAAAAAGATAATAGTAATTTAGTGCCTGTAGGTGGTTGGCATCCTGATAATGGTTTTAGATATCATTTACCTGATCAAACAACTCTATAATCAGAAATCTTTGCCTTTCCTGGTAAAGAAAGAAAGAAAGAAAGAAAGAAAGAAAGAAAGAAAGAAAGAAAGAAAGAAAGAAAGAAAGAAAGAAAGAAAGAAAGAAAGAAAGAAAGAAAGAAAGAAAGAAAGGAAGGAAGGAAGGAAGGAAGGAAGGAAGGAAGGAAGGAAGGAAGGAAGACAGACAGACAGAAAGAAAGAAAGAAAGAAAGAAAGAAAGAAAGAAAGAAAGAAAGAAAGAAAGAAAGAAAGAAAGAAAGAAAGAAAGAAAGAAAGAAGGAAAGGGAAGGAGGGAGGGAGGAAGGAAGGAAGGAAGGAAGGAGAGAGAAAAGAAAAAGAAAAGATAGAAAGAAATGAAAAAAAAGTTGCAGGGCTGGAGATTTAGCTCAGTGGTTCCAGCGCCTGCCTAGTAAGCACAACGTCCCTGGTTTGATCCCTGGTAACCACATAAAACAATACCAGGCATAGTGACTCCACCAGCAATCAGTACCACAAACCACAATGCCCAGAGTGGTGGCTCACGCTTGTAATCCCAGCACTTGGGAGGCAGAGACAGGAGGATTACTGAGTTTGAGGCTTGCCTGGGCCACATAGTGAGCTGAGGGCCAGCCTGAACTACAAAGCGAGACCCTGTCTCAAAAACACAAAAAACAAAAACCAAAAAAAAAACCTGTCTGTGAAAATTAAATCATGCAGAAACCTTTGCTTGACTAAAATCATCTTAAAGTAGTAAGATAAGGGCCAGAGATTTAGCTCAGTGGTTCCAGTGCCTGCCTAGCAAGCACAAGGTACCTGGTTCCATTCCTGGTAACCACATACAACAATATCAGGCATGGTGACTCACACCCACCAGCAATCACTACCACACACCACAGTGCTAGGTGTGGTGGCTCACACCTATCATCCCAGCACTCAGGAGGCAGAGGCAGGAGGATTGCTGAGTTCAAGCCTTGCCTGGGCTATATAGTGAGCTCAGGGCCAGCCTGAACTATGGGGAGAAACCCTGTCTCAAAAAATAAAACAAAAGGAGTAAGATAAGTGGGAAAACCATATGCATTTGTATCATAGACAAAGACACATTTCCATTTTATCTAAAGAGTTCCTAGAAACAGAAAAAAATAGTGACTGAGGGTGCTAAAAGAGAAATTAGCAAAGGATATGAACAAGGTTCACAGGGGAAAAAAATTAAATGTTTCTTTAAAAAAAATCAAACGTTTCTTAGACAGAGAAATGTACTCAATCTTTCTCCTTACAAGAGATATACAAATGAAAACTCAGGGGGAGCATGTTTTAGTAAAACTTCAGGAGTTTAATAACATTCATTTGGTGAGACTCTGCAGAAACAGCCCTCTTAGGCCTTGCTGGCAGGCGTGTAAACTGATACGACTCTTTTGGAGAGTAATTTGGCACAACTACGCACAGCACAACTTGTGGGTATTGTGGCCCTGCAGTTCTACCACCAGGACTCACCTCTGAGCCAGGGCTGCTGCTGCCCTGCTCAGGCCACCTTTGCAGCTGGCACATCCCAGCAGCTGCATTTCTGAGCTTCACTCTTGGTCAATGGGAGTCACCTGAAAAGCTTGCTCCACTCCCATGACTCTCGAAGCCAAATGCTGCTGGAAACAGAAGTTCAAAAGGTCCTGGCCCCTTCTCTCAAGGTGAAACAACACCAGAAGCTCCATTCAGAATCAGCACAAAGTTTGATTTCCATGAGGCTTCATCCTTGCTTGGCTTACACCCTTTTATGCCCAAAGCCTTCCTCTAAGGGACTCGCTCTAAGACTCTTGTAAATGTTCAAAATGATGCATGAACAAACGTTATCCATGGCGGCATGATCTTGAAATAGCAAAACATTTTGTACAGAAAAGAACAAGCCAGGTAGGTGCCTTTCAGTGGGGGAAGAGTTAAAGAAAAGAATAGCACTGGTGCTATGGAAACAGAAGCTGTTCCTTCCAATCTGTACAGAATGCTCTTTAAAGTAGACTGAAACATGAAAAATGACAACCCAGGTCCTAACACTGGTTTTTACTTTTTTTTTTGAAACAGGGTCTTGCTTTGTAGTTCAGGCTGGCCCTGAGCTCACTATGTAGCCCAGGCAAGCCTGGAACTCAGCAATCCTCCTATCACTGCCTCCCGAGTGCTGGGATTACAGGCATGAGCCACCACGCCCAGCACTGCGGTATGTGGTATTGATTGCTGGTGGGCGTGAGCCACCACGCCCAGCACTGTGGTATGTGGTATTGATTGCTGGTGGGCGTGAGTCACCATGCCCAGCATTGTATGTGGTTACCGGGATCAAACTCAGGGCCTTGCACTTGAGAGGCAGGCGCCGGAACCACTGAGCTAAATCTCCAGCCCCTGGTTTGTACATTTTTAAGTGTTTGGAAAAAGTCAAAAAAGAACTGACGTGAGAAAATGAAATAAATTTCACATTTAAGAATTCATGAATAGAGTTCGATTAAAATACAGCCACAGTCATTGGCTAGGACCGTTTTTGCTCTCCAGGGGCACCACTGAGTAGTTACAGAACTGTCTGCCATAGGGAGCCAAAATATTCATTATCTGGAATTTTATGGAAGAAGCTTGCTGACTCCTGATATGGGACACACAAACTTTTGTGTGAAAATAAAGACACATGTTGTGTTTATCTGCATACTCATAAGGCAACCACAGGAAAGATGCCCTGGGAAATTAGTATTATTGGGTGGTTATTTTGACAGGTGCTACAATTCAATGAATGTTTACTCTGTGTCCTGCTCTGTGCCAGTAATGCATGTCATGTACATGCTGTCACACATAACTGGACTAGACATCACCACCCCCCTCTGCAATTGAAAAACAGAATCCATGCAAGTTCTAAACTGTGCTAAATGTTGCAGAACTCCTAAGTATAGAAGCTGGCTGCTAAAGTGGATTAACCTCATGGTAAACCCACCCACCATTCGTCATTTGTTTAACATCATTTTACAGATGAAGACACTGAGGTTTGGGGTGATGAAAGAACAAGTTTGGCCACATATAGTGGAAAGGCCTGAAATTCTGGGTGAGATATCTAGTCTATAATACGTAGGTGTTATGGTTTGGGTCTGGATGTCCTCCCAAAGCCTCCTTCGGTCGTTGGGCTTTTTCAGAGGTAGTTGAATCCAGAGTGTATAGTGCTAGGATTAAGGGCATGTGATTACTGACTGGTTTGGCACTACCCTAATCCCAGCAGTCTGGTAAAATAGAGGGCCAGAGAGATGCTGTTAAGGTTCCCTTGTTACTTTTGCTGTCTTCTGCTGTCATAAACTGCTACCCCTTTGCCATGTGCCACCCTGCCTTGGACCCAGCTGACTATGGACTCAAACTTCTAAAACTGTGAGTTCAGGTGTTTTGTCTCACCAAGGAGAGAAAAGCAACTCAGATAGTAGGGAAGGGAGAGATCTTAGAGATTTGGGAGCAGAGAAATGACAATCATTCAAAAAACATGAAGTACCTGTCACATGCCAGGCCTGGGGCCTAAGGAGGGCCAGGACTGACTTTCCACCTCAGATCAAATGGAGACTGGACAAAGGGGCCAGCAAGGTAGTATTAAGGTCTATGTGGTCTTCAAGCTGGTCGAGGCAGGAAGGACGGTCATTCTTAAATGATAACTGTCTTGGACAAAGTCTACCTGGTGGCGGACAGGCCCACGGCAAGGGCTGGAGGCCGGCTGGAAGGGGTTGGCTGTATTCTGGACCAGCTGTGACTGAAGATAAGACCAGGAAGAAGGTATAGAATCAAGATACAGAGATGCAGGCAATTCCCAGTGATGGCTTGGACAGAGGGGAGGAAGAGTTTCAGAGGCTCAGAGCTCAACCTGAGAGATCCAAGAAGTGGACAGCACTGTACACGATGGATATTGAGTGTTTCAAGATGAATCTCAAGACAGAAACGTCAGGAGGAGGAGGAGGCAGGACTCAGAAGTGGGTCCTTGGGGCTATAGACACATGGAGGTGTGGGGGTAGGGCGAAGGAGGTGGTTCTCAGTGAGGAAGCACTGTCGGTGGAGTCAGGGGAAAGACCCGTTCCATGCAAGCAGAGTACGCAGAACAAGCCCAGCCCCAGCCTTGGAAGGCCTTTGCTCAGTCTGCTGACACCTCCCACGTGAAGGGGGGAGATCTGTTAATGAGCAGTACGGGGTTTTCAGTTTTGCACCCATAAATCCTTCTCCAACCACTGGCGCCTGCCACCACTTGTCTGCTAGCGCACGATTAAACAAATGAACAGGCAATAAACTAGTATTAGCGGAAAACTGTTGCAATGGCCCATCAGACTTCACTCAACAGTTTGCTCTTTGCACGGGCACACGTGTGTGCTATGGAGTATAGGGAGTTTTTTACCTTTTTGCATCCACAGACGATCGTCATAGTTTCTGCTAATAAAAGTGTTTCCAGCTAAACCTAATCATGGAGTTAACTATATTGATGGTTCATAGTCATCTTTATGATCTCCAGGTGCTCTGACACCTAAACACTTTAAGAAATGAAAGAGCAGAGAAAATAAAGAAAGGCAGAGTGGGTGGGCATGGTGGCTCTCGCTTGTAATCCCAGCACTTGGGAGGCAGAGACAGGAGGATTGCTGTGGCTTGGGCTACACAGTGAATTCAGGGCCAGCCTGAACTACAAAGCAAGACCTGTCTCAAAAAAACTAAAAAAAGAAAAGAAAGGCAG
Organism: Thryonomys swinderianus; assembly: GCA_004025085.1. Lineage (NCBI taxonomy): Eukaryota > Metazoa > Chordata > Mammalia > Rodentia > Thryonomyidae > Thryonomys > Thryonomys swinderianus. The sequence continues at coordinate 6,877 of PVIC010020472.1, forward strand.
AGTGGGGCTGCGGATACCAAGCTTTAGGGAGCAAATAAGGACAGCAGGAAGAAGGTGTTCCCAGGACCCTGTGCTGCCAGCCAAAGTGGAAGGGGCACTCCTTCCTGTGACTGTGGGCCCAGATCCCTGGGAGTTAGCACGCCCTGGCACCTCCCAAGAGGCTCGATTTCTCCTGAGAACTTGGGTGCTGGTGAGGCTGAGGAAAGCTCTGGCAGAGCTCCATCTTCTCCCCTTCTGCATGGCAGCCAGCCCTCATGCTGAAGCCAGGTTTGGACACACTTGGCTGGCACTCCCCTGGGACCTGTGGTAGAGATGCATGGGGAGAGTGCCTGCCTACTGCTTGACACACTGAGGGGGCATCGTCTCCTCTGGTCTCACTCCGCACTGCTGTCCTGAAAGGCTGAGAGCCAGCCCTCCAAGATGTCCCCCAGGGGCCTCAAGATCACTTGTGCTGCTGCCTACCGTGACCACTTCCCTAGCCCCTCAGCCTCACTGGTCACCTCGAGGTTCCCACTTGGCCCCGCCTGCTGCTGTGAGTCACACCCCCCAGCTCTGGGCTACCAGGCCTCTGGCTCTTTCCTTGGCCACACCCTGGTCTGAGAGGCCTGGAGCTCTGGCATCCAGACTTCAAGGGTGCCCCTGCCGGGTCACAGGGTGGCAAGGGGCAGGTCTCAGGAGGTGTCTGTCTTGTCCTGCTCTGCTTCCCAGCCAGCCGGGAGAAAACACAGCAGCCCTGTTTCCAGGCAGGTAAGTCAGTGACAGAGGGGACTGTGGTTATGTGTGTCCGGGAGGTGGGAAGGTAGGGGGGTGTTGGTAAGGGATAGCCACGCCCTGCCTGAGGCTCCTCCCCACTGAAGACCAGCCCTGAGTAAGTTCTACCTGTCCCCCAAGCACCTCATCCCCCTCCTCCGCCCTGCACACCCCTCACACTTCTTCAGGTGTGAGCACTTTTCCTTTGAGCTGCCCGCCTTGTAGGCTGCCAAGCCCTCTGCCTGTTGCATGGCCTTTGTGCTCTCCTGGCTGGGCAGGCAGCTGGAGCAGGGTGCCTGGACACTGGGCTCACAACTGGGACCCCTCAGGGGGACAGGCAGGAGAAGAAGGTGGTCCTGAGGGTCAAACTCCTGGGCAACCATCCTCTCCGTCCACAAGAAGAGGAGCCATTCCTACAGCCTCAGCTTCCTGGGCCCAGCAAGACCCCACAGGGTCTGGGCACACAGTTGCTGCCCCCAAAATGTTAGTTACATAAACTCTGAACTCCCCCATGATGCCTCTCAAACCTTCCTACCTCACCAGAGCTACCTTCCCAGCCCAGGCTGGGCTCCCTTCTAAGCCAGCCAGGGTTCCTGAAGCTTTGGGCTCCAAGTTTCCCTGGGAAGATTTGTCAGTTCATGGGAACCCTGGCATTACAGATCCATCATTCAGCCACTGCCAACATGCACTGGGTATCCTTGAAGGAGCACAATCCCAGTGGGCACTATGGGAGGACAGACATCTCACCCATGAACAGCTTACAATCCAAGTAAGGAAGTGGAGGGTAGGAGGGGCCTGACATACCAGTTTCCTTTGTAGGCATTAGAAAGGAGCCCTCTGGGCACCAGGAACAGAAGCTGCCCCCCTTCCTTCAGACTGGAGCACAGGCTAGATTTTTTTTTTTTTTTTTGAGATAGGGTCTCACTTTGTAGTTCAGGCTGGTCCTGAGCTCACTATGTAGCCCAGATAAGCCTGGAACTCAGCAATCCTCCTGCATCTGCCTCCTGAGTGCTGGGATTACAGGCATGAGCCACCGCGCCTGGCACTGTGGTATGTGGTGTCGATTGCGTTGAGTCACCACGCCCAGCATTGCATGGGGTTACTGGGATCGAACTCAGGACCTAGCGCTTGCAAGACAGGCACTGGAACCACTGAGCTAAATCCTCGGCCCCACAAACTAGATTTTAGCCACATTCATCACCTGCCCAGCACCTGTGGGCATGACGCAACTTGCACAACGCATGCAGTGGCCAGGCACAGCCCTGCCTGCCAGTGCCTCATAGCAACCCCACAGGGAAGGCAGTAGAGCTGCAGGGCCCGGGAGTCTTCAGGGGCCGGGTGGGCTGTCAGCCCCACGTCCCAGGGCTCCTGAGCTGATGCGGCCCCGGCGTGGGTGACAGGGGGAGGCATGAGGAAGGCGGACAGAGCCGTGAGCACACAGGGACAGATCCAGCACACTACTGGCGGTGATGATCAGGGGTCACAGGGCTGTGTGGTTAAAGAGAAAACAAGGGGAGCCAGGGCGATTATAATAATAAATAAGAGTTATTTTGTGCTTATTGTGTGCCAGAGTGGGGATTTAGCTCATTTTGCCTACCTTATAGCACAAGGGCCCAAATTCAATCCTGGTGCCACACACACACACACACACACGCACCCTTATTATGTGCCAGCCACTATGCTAAGCATTTCTCATATATTAATTCATTTCATCATCATTAAAATTAGTAGTAGGTATTATTCTTTTTTTTTTTTTTTTTGAGATAGGGTCTTGCTTTGTAGATCAGGCAAGACTTGAACTCATCAATCCTCCTGCCTCTGCCTCCCGAGTGCTGGGATTACAGGCTTGAGCCACCAAGCCTGGCATTTGTGGTATGTGGTACTGATTGCCTGTGGGCATGAGCCACCACACCCAGCATTGTTATATGTGGTTACCAGGGATTGAACGAGGGACCTAGGCAAGGTGCCGGAACCACAGAGTCAAATCTCCGGCCTGAGATTCTCCCTCTTTTGAGCATCTTTTCTTCCAGCTGGCCTGAAAAATTCCACCCAGGAAACACATCGTGTGAATGGGCTTACAAAGGGTTTGCAACATGTGCAGGATTCACACGAGAGAGGCTATCTCTTCTCTGCTTACCTCTTGGGATGGCTCTTGGGGGGTACAGCTGTGGGAGCTAATTGCAGGTGATCCCCTCTCAGTGCAGGATGCTATACTAAGACATCTGGAGATGTTTAAATTCAGGACCTGGTGTGGGCAGATGTGCTGCCAGAAATAGATGGAGGCCTGTGTGTCTTCTGGCTATTGGAACAAGATATCTGCTTATACTGATGGGAGGGTTACTGTGCTCAAGCCCAAGGACAGGAAGCCAGCTGAGCTTAGACCAGACTGTAATGAGACCTGTCTAACAGCACCTCCCCCCTGGATATGTGCCATTCCATGGGGACTGTGGGGAGCCAGTCAGGTCTCTGGGAGACACAGTACTTTCTACAGAACCCATCTCAGTAGTTCCCCCTACTTGTAGTTTTGCTTTCCATGGTTTCAGTTACTTAGGTCAAACTCAGTCTGAGAACATTACATGGGAAATTCCACAAATGAACAATCCATGTGCTATAGATTGTGCACTGTTTTGGGGGACATGATGAAACCTCTCACTGGCCTGCTCCGTCTTGCCCAGGGTGTGAATCATCCCTTTGTCCAGGGTATCCACACTGTAGATACTACCCTCTGGTTAGTAACTAGCTGTTTGGGTTGCCAGATCGACTGTCACAGTGTCACAGTGCTCGTGTTCAAATAATCACCTTATTTTACTTCATACTGTCCCTAAAGTACAAGAATAGAGAGAAAAGAGAAGCTATGTCAAAGTGCTTCCTTTAAAGTGAGGTCTTGATTTAATGAGAAAGAAAAACAGTATTTGATGAGATTTCTAAGCCCTACAAATAGGCTATCCATGAAATTGTAAAGGAAAAATAAATGGGTACAAGCTTTATTGTCACATCTCAAACTGCAAGTTACGGTTATAGCATGTGATAAATGCACAGCAAAGCCAAGAAAAATATTAAATTATAGGTTTCAGAACTATGTGTGTAGTTTCAAAGCACACAATGCGCTCTAAGATCATATCCCCCTGAGATAAGAAGGGACGATGGTGACAGACCCAGTTATTGGACAGACTGGGCACCAGGCCCCAAATGCACATCACCTTACAAAGGTCCCCACAACAACGTGAGACGTAGGTCTCAGTATCCCAGCACGGCCTTTGAGAAACATGTCTGAAGAAGGAAAGCAGCCGCTCCCAGGTCAGATGTCTCACGAATGTCATGACCCAGGACTCTAAAGCCCAGTGTGCTGGGTTTTAGAGTTCTCCATGCTCCTCCCATCACAGCAGCCAAATCCCCAACTCTCAGCCTCTGGCTGCACATGCTGCCCCGGTGGTACTGCCTGAAATAAGAAGAAGATGAAATGTATCTGGAAACGGTTGGAGCTCTGAGGCCAGCAGAGAAGAAGAACAGAAGGTAGGGTGCGAAGGACCTGCCAGATGTTGCAGGAGATCAGAGGTGGGAGAGGGACAAGAAAGAACTCGAGGGCATAGGAACTGAGTGAGGTCCATTTGCCAAAGCCACAGAGCCCAGTGGATGGGCATCTCACCACCACCAGCTTGGCCGTGAGGTCTGCCTCCTGAACTCAGGCTCATCTGCCAAACAAATTATGTCACAGTTCTTCCCTCCTGCGTTCTATAGACCTCTGACCTCCACCCAAGAAAACCTTTGGAATCCATTTTTTCCCCAAGGACGGGGTTCTGATGGGGTGTGACCCGGCCAAGGACTTGAAAGGACGCTGCCTTGCCAGCCGTACCAGACTCCCTCCCCTCACCTCTAACGCAGCCTACAACCCCATGCAGGCCCCCGTGGGTGGACGAGCCAGACTGTGGCCCAGGGCTGAGGCCCCAGGAGGAAAACGCTGTGTGGGCAGCTGGCTGAGAGCAGAAATATAGTAGCTCCAGAGGTTGTGATTTGTAATCTTTGTTTTGCAAGGAACGGGGATTTTTCTCTTCAAGAGCACTCAACTTCCTTGAATTTTAGACCTTTCACAAATATTGTTTTAGGAGAAAAAAGAAGAAGAAAAAAATCCTCACAGAATGCCTCTCCCAGCTACTCACTTCCACAATGAATCACAGACACAAAACCACAGTTATGTGGCTAACAAAGCTAAAAATGTGTTTTGCCATTTCATTATTGGAAATCGTTTAGCAATCTTAACTGTGTCATAGGCAGACAGAAGGACAGACAGGCAAGTGGACATACTCTTGGGATCCTGAAAGCTCCCATTTGTAACAGGGTCATCAAGTAATTGTACCCCTCTGCATATTCCCTTTTTAATCCTTTTCTGGGAAATTATCCTGCTGAGTTGAAATCTCCCCTCAGCCCCTCTGCAAAAGCACTTGCACACGCATGTGTGCAAGGGGAGAAGGATGGGAAGACTGAGACAGATCCAGTGAGCTCCTCAGTGAAAACAAGTATGTTTCAGTCTTTTTTGCTTTAATACTGTTATCATAACACCGCTTTAATTTGCTGAAGTGATTTTCACCTGGGAAGCTCACAGCACCCTTTCTGACAGTGGCAAATGAATTAACTGATGGCAGATTTACAGAAGGAGTAACTGGAAAAACTACTGAGCCTATAAATCAGAAACTTCCTCAGCATTCCGGGCAAGGGGTGAAACCTGATATATATTTGAAAACCTAGCTCTCAAAAGAAAGCACAGGGTATGAGAACCTCCTTTAGGATGTCTGAGGCATATGGTCCCCCCCCCCCCCAGTTTTTAACCCACACTGCTGTCACCCCCCACTCCCCAGAGACACACACCAAGAAGCAGAATTTTGCAAATGTGGTCAGCCAGGGTGGACTATCCCAGGGATCTGACCACCCCTCCAGTCCCTCTTGGTGCCTCACTCCGTAACCTTTGCCTTCCAAACTGAAATCCTAGAGGGTTTAAGTCTCGCGGTGATTTCAGCCGCAAGTGTCCTGTTTATTGTTACTACTTTTTCAAACCTGCGGCAGGAAACTGCACACACGAACACTTTGCTGAGGGCGGCAAGCTCCCCTTGCACACTCCTCGCTCTGAGGAGTGTCGCCCCAGGACCTCACAGCTCTCTGGATTTTTCTGAAGAGATCCTGGATGCCCACTCGTCCCAGACATCTTCTGCAGCTCCTCACAGGAGCCTGTCTTACCCCCACACTGACCTATTCACTCGCTTCCCTCAGTTTTCTTGTTCTAAAGCAGGTGACAGGAATCGCCTCCTCACAGGGCATTGTGGGAACTGGCAAACACGCCACAGATCTTCTACTCGCCCCTGCCGACTCTGCAGAGGTTCCTCCTACCCCTCTCTTCCAGCCTGGCTCAGCCAGTGGCGACCCCTCCTCCACCAAGAAGTCAGAGGCAGGAAGAGTGAACAGAGGTCCCCCTGCCAGCGCCACTGCAGGTGGGTCCTGGGAATGGCTGTGCTACTCTGAGTGCCCATGCCGCTTTAGACCTGGAGGTTTAGGGTTACGTGTGGTGCCCATCATCCTTTGCAATTTCCAACCACCCCTGCCCATGCCCTTGTAAACTACCCCATCAAGTGCCCTTCTCTTTCCTGCCAGAACTTGATCCAGATAAGGAAAACTATTAGCTAGCATACTGAGCTCTCAACTATGTGACTCAGCACTTTCTCCACACTGTTTTGTTTTTCAGACTACAACACTATCAGCCAGTATTAGCAATAGCATTTTACACCCAATATGCAATGGCTGGTGCACAAAAGAATCATGTGAATCTGAGGTCTGCCTGACTCACCACCACACTCTTACCCGGTGCTGTGTGTCCCCAGCATTAAAGGAGGTGGCTTCCTCATTAAGCCTCCACAGCGGGGTAGGTTCAGACAACAGCTATACCACACCCAACACACCCAAGTCCAAATTCTGCTTTCCCATAACCCACACCACAACCCTCAGACCACACTAATGTTGCACCCCTAATCCTACCCTAACCACTATTGCATTGTTAAGTTAAACATCCTCCTAACCACAGCCCAGTCCTATCCCAAGCATCTCCTACCATAACCATAAACCCAGTCCCACCACAGGGCTGTGATGAGCACCCAGGCCTCTCCCTTCTGTGCCTAGGTCCCGAGGCAGGTACAGCCCTCACCCACCTCCACGAGTCGGATATAAGCAGCCAAAAGGCATCTGTGCCAAATCCATCCCTGAATACCACTGAGCTGGTGCGGGCGGCAAGGAGGGGAAATAGAAGAAGGTCAACTGGCACCATGCCTGAAACACAGCAAATCCTACTGATGAGGATGGGAATGGCAATGGTGAAGATGGAGAACTAGAAGAAGAAAAAGATCTGTAGCTTTCTCCACCAGCCAACTACAGAATACGGGAGGGCAGGGAGTCAAGAGCTCAAATCTCAGAGACTTGGAAAGGACTGGGCCAGGGCTGGACTGGGAGGAGTCTCTGCTAGAGTTTGGACCTTGAATGTCCCCTAGAGTTCCAGGTGTTGGGTTCCTGGTCACCAGAGAAACTCAACTTAGAAAATGGGTCCTTGGGCCGGAGGGTTAGCTCAGTGGTTCCGGCGCCTGCCTGGCAAGCGCAAGGTCCTGAGTTCGATCCCTGGTAACCACATATAATGCTGGGCGTGGAGACACGCCCACCAACAATCAACACTGCATACCACAATGCCAGACATGGTGGCTCACGCCTGTAATCCCAGCACTCAGGAGGCAGAGACAAGAGGATTGCTGAGTTCGCGGCGGCTTGCCTGGGCACCATAGTGAGCTCAGGGCCAGCCTGAACTACAAAGCGAGACCCTGTCTCAAAAAGCAAAAAAAAAAAAAAAAAAAAAAGGGTCCTTATATCATTAGCAGTACACCACTGAAGGCCGTGGTGGACCCCTGTCTCTTCCTCTTCCTCTCTTGCTCTCTGGCCATGAGGTGAACAGTATGCTCTGCCTTGCCCTCCCCACCACTGTTGACCAGAAGCCTAAAGCAGTGGGTGGATCTGCCTCATCTCAGACTGGAAACTCCAAAACTGTGAGACGAAATAAACCTTTTCTCTCCCTAAGTTAATTATCTCAAGTTATAGTGATGGGAAGCTGACTAATCCAGTCTCCTAGAACCAAACCCGAGAAGGGATTCTGATAATCCTTAACCCTAGGAGAATTTAGTCAACCTTCATTCAAGACCTTGGGGCCACCTCATGTCTACCTTCAGGCTTAAATAGGAAATGGGAGAGGAAAGAGGAAGTATGCAGGAAGCAGGCACCACCTCCCTCCACTCTGCACGGCTGAGGAAGAGCAGAAGCTGTCAAAAGACGCAGGGCTACCTTCTCCCTGAACACTCAGAGACCTGAGTTCAGCCTCCTCATCAACCCAGCAGTGGCTGCCCTCGGTTGAACATCCAGAACATTTGCTGGCTCTGCTACATGGTGAGAGAGAAGGTACACTGGCCCCAACCTTCCTCACAGCCTCTCCTGGGATCCCTCGACCCAGAGTCAAAGCATATGCTGAGGCCCATTCTCTTTCAGAGGACATTCGGCTGCAAATTCAGCTGGAGAAGACCCCCTTGAAGCAACACGTTTCATAGGGGAAATGGGAGTAACTCCCCAACCCCCAAGAAACCACATACATAGGTGGGGCTCAGCACAACTCTTGGGGTACCTGTCCCAGATGCTGTAATGGCAGATCTTGAAGCTGAAGCTCCAGTGCAGAAAAGCCTGAGTCCCTCCTCTAGCAGGCTGGAATGAAGCACTTCTTTTTTTTTTTTTTTTTTTTTTGAGACAGGGTCTCACTTTGTAGTTCAGGCTGGCCCTGAGCTCACTATGTAGCCCAGGCAAGCCTAGAACTCAGCAATCCTCCTGTCTCTGCCTCCCGAGTGTTGGGATTACAGGCGTGAGCCACCACACCTGGCACTGTGGTATGTGGTATTGATGGCTGTTAGGTGTGAGTCTCCACACCCAGCATTGTATGTGGTTACCAGTGATCGAACTCAGGACCTTGCGCTTGCAAGGCAGGCGCCGGAACCACTGAGCTAACCCTCTGGCCCTGGAATGAAGCACTTCTGATTCAGCCAGTCTCTCCAAGCAGCCTCTGCTGGGTAGGGATGCCTTGGGACAGGCGGGGTTGGCCGCCAAAGCACCTTTCCCAAACCTTCACATGGCCTGACTACACTTCCCAGAACACAGCCTATGCAAACAGCAAGGAGAGGGATGTGGGTTTTACAGAAAGTCCTCAGATGAGAAAAAGCTCTCTACTCTGACCAAAAAGCCATAGTAAATATCGTATATTTTCTCTGGTATGAGAAACTGAAGTTATAAATGTGTTCTAGAACGCATGATTAAGGTTGTGAAATAGTAAATATTCAAAGGGAAATGGGGTTTAGGGGTAAATAATGAAGAAAGAAAAATCGATGGTTAAAAAAAGGAAACAATGTTTGTGTATATAGGGGTGGGGGGGTAGTGTGGTTAGGGGAAGGGGAAAAATGAGAATTAAGCTGTGTCATATACTGGTACAAATTCTCAATGTGCAGTGTAATTGTGATGTGTATATATAATGTACCAATAAAATGTACCAATAAAAAAAAGCCATGGTAGAAATCAGTGGTGGTAGTGCATGCCTGCCATTCTAGCTACTTGGGAGACTAAAGCAGAAAGATTATAAATTCAAGATCACTCTGAGCAGTTCAGTGAGACTGTCTGACTGTAGCTCAGTGGTAGAGCCCTTGCCTAACTGCATGAGGCCCTGGGTTCATCCCCAGTAAACAAACAATAGTTTGTAACTTTAGACCTGGGAAAATAAAGCCCTCTCTGCCGGCCTGGCTGGAGGCCTCCAGGTGCACCTCTTCTGGGTCCTCCCCACTGAGCCTTTCCTCTCCTGAACCCACACAGGCAGGGAAAGGAATTCATGGGGCTCTCTTGAGGTCCAAGAGATAGAAGAAACTGGAAGGAGACCTCTTCCCACCCCCACAGCGCCGCCTCAGACCCTTGTCACTCAGTTAGGTCTGCTGCATCCTGCTCTTGCTTATGTACCTGCCAACCTCAGGAAGCAAAATTACCCCCCGCTTGCCCTCAGCATGGCCAAGGGAACAGGACAGGCAGGTCTCTGCCCGATGGGAGGGCGGGGCGGCCCCTCCCGTCAGTGATGTGTGAGGGCATGGGCCCAAGCAAGACCATCTCAGATGCATCACCACAGAGATGCCTGTCCGGAGTTAGCGATTCACTGAGGGCCTGGCATATGAGGGCACCGTTCTAGGAGCTCGGGCTGTGCCGGCACCAAAACAAAGGAGGAGCCCTTGAGGAGCTCACACAGAAGCTAGGGAAAACCAGACATTAAACAAGCAAAACAATAAATGTCTGATTTTCTCATCACCGAGACACAAGTCTACAAATTAAAGGAGGACAGATTTATTCTGGCTCACAGTTCGTAGCTTTCAGTCCACAGCTGGATAACTCTGAGGCCGAGCAGCATGGCGGGGACTGTGGCAGAGGAGGCTTGCTCATGGCATGAAGCAAGAAGGAGAATGCAGGGTGGGGGGAGATAAGCTCTCCTAGGTCTCCCCACAGTGACCCACCTCTGACCACACGTACCCCCAGATCACACTGAGTTATAATCATCAGCGAACTAATCCACTGATAGGTGTCTCACACAATGAGCCAATCTTCCTAAAAGGGCCACCAAAGAGTGCGTGAGGCTTTGGGGGGACATTGGATATAAACCATACAAATGGATAAATGATACAGTCTCTTAGAAAGTGGAAACTAAGAAGTACTAGGGAAATAAAAAGCAAGCCAGATAGCCAGGCATGGTGGCTCACGCCTGTAATCCCAGCACTCGGGAGGCAGAGACAGGAGGATTGCTGAGTTCGAGGCTTGCCTGAGCTACATAGTGAGCTCAGGGCCAGCCTGAACTACAAAGCAAGACCCTGTCTCAAAAAAAAAAAAAGAAAAGAAAAGAAAAAAGCAAGCCAGATAAAAATACTCTCAAATTGCAGGTTGACCATATTAAGAAATGGAGAAATGGGGGACATCTTCCTCCTGGGAAGAAGCCATGTTCAGAGTCACCATAGGTAGCTGCACAGGCTATGCACTGCGCAACTCTTGGAGACGTCTGTCCAGACTGGATGACATAAGGACGTCCCCTGATGCGTCCGGGAGCCGAAGTTAACCGTGAAGTAAAAATACTGAAAAGGTGGCTGGAGAGGCCTCACTGAGCAGGTGCTTCTTGAAAGTGACACAGGTACATACAGGAAGCAGAAGTGCATCCCCAGCTCTGGTCAGGACCGCTGAGTGACAGCAGTGACACGTACTTGCAAGGCACATGTCAGCCCACAAACTGGGCTTCCCTACACATCGCCTTAGTGAATCCTCACGACTTCCACCAAGGAACTGTCTCTCCCATTTTATAGGTAGGGACATTAATGCTTTGTGCAATTAGAAGCTTGTCCAAAGACATAAGGCCAGTTAGTGGCCCAGCTGGGAAGCAAAATGGGGTCTGTAGATTTTATGTTGATTAGAAATAGTGTTTTGGGGGTTCTCTAATGGTTGGGAAATTTCAGAAAACCTTAGTAGGGAGAAGACTGGGATTCAGAATTATAGAAACAAACCAGGAAAAAAGGGAGAAAACGCTAGAAGAAGAAGGAGAAGGATGAGGAGGAAGGGGAAGAAGAGCAGGAGGAAGAAGAAGGAAGAGAAGAGAAGGAAGAAGAAAGAGAGAGGGAGGGGGAGGGGAGGGGGAAGGGAGGGGGAAGAGGAGAAGGAGAAGAAGAAGAAGAGGAAGAAGGAAGGAAGGAAGGAAGGAAGGAAGGAAGGAAGGAAGGAAGGAAGGAAGGTGCTCGGCTCTCAGAGTACCCAAAGATCTGGAAGGTTGGTTGGGCCCAGCTGGGAGGCACCACTCAACGGTGCAGAAGTGGGGGCAGCTCAAGAGACACAGACTGCTTTACCCACCGCCCCTTGCAAGGAAGACCTGTGGCCAGATTGTCAGGGGCAGTTAAAGTCTGCCCTGACGAAAGGTTTGTGTGTTCTTGTCACAACTTTGGAAATGGGTGAAAGGGGCAGTGTGGAAACTGGCCAGGATGGTCAGGATCTGAGACCAATTAGCTCCTGTGCCTAGGGAAGATCCAATCTTTCCCCATGCCTTACAAATGCAGAAACTGAGGCCAGGGAGGGTACAGGCTTTCCCAGGGTCTAGCACAAATCCATTTCTCATCATCAAAGAATGGTCTTGGGTGTGAGGAACTTGGATGAGGAGGAGGAGGAGGAAGGAGGCCACACTGTGTGCAGGAACAAGCAGAAGCTCACAGAACACCCTGAAGTACTCAAGGTGAGTGGCTGGAGCAGGAGCAGGCAAGCATTCACATGGGCTCTGAATCAGGATCTCCTGGGTTCCCAGGGCAAGTCTGCTGCCTCAGTTTTCCCATCTATAAGCTCAGACAGTAAGATGGAGAAAAACTTATCCTAGAAAATGGGACCATAACGCTGATTGGTGACAGACATAGGGTAGGCATGTAGGTGAAGAGGTCTGGCATCTATTGTACCTACTGTATGCTAGATACTTCTGTCACTCTGCTTGCAGTGTTTCCATGAATTCTCCAGGCATCTGCGAGATGGTTTTACAGTTTACATCCCTGCCATTCTGCCAGGGGAGAGCCTGGCTCCCCTGTGCCCTTCGCTCCCAGGAAGAGATGCCTGGGTGTTCCCTGCGGTGACTCATGGTACAAGGATCTACTGAGAAGCTGCTCTGCTCCCCTAGATCTGGAGGCAGAGTCCCCGGGCAGCTCTCCCAAGAAGCCACAGGTTTACTCTCAGCGGCAGCAGGTTAAAGGTTCCATGTCTGGAGGAGCCAGCAGGCTCCCTGTGGAGCAGTGGGAGCCTGGACAGTGCGGCCTCTGCCAGGTAACCACTATTCACAGGCCTTCTGTGCATATGAGCTCATGTCCCCAGCCTTCTACTATCTCCCCACAGACAGAAGTGCAGAGAGGGTGCCAGTGTGCAGCCTAGGCCAAGCTAGGGAGAAGGGGACAAGCCACCGCCTTCTGTCCTCACCAGTGGAGCAGAGAGACCGGGCCTGGGAGCTCTGGTGGAGGAGATGATGGGTATAGAAAGCCCAGCACATACTCAGCTCTTCTCTGTTAAGGTCCTACAGCTATATCTGCACACAAGCCAGGTGTGGTGGCACTCACCTGTAACCCCAGCACTGGGGAGGCTGAAGCAGGAGGATTGCCATGAGTTTGAGGCCAGCCTGGGCTACATAGTGAGTTCAAGGTCAACATGAACTACATAGACAGACCCTGTCTCAAACAGACAAACAAAAAATAGACCCATCAGCACACAGACCAAAGCTCTTGCCTTCCTGCACCTAACATTATACTACAGCAAGAAAAAGAGTAAATCAAAGGAATAACAGAAATATCTAAGATATTAGTGTCCTAGAGAAAAATAGCCAGAAGGGAGACAGGGTGTTTGAGGGAAGGGTCCTGCCGTGGGAGGAAGGAGAAGTAGACATGGGAGAATCTGGGGAGGTGACTGTGTCCCCACAAAACATGTGCTGGAGCTCAAGTGTGACTTAATTTGGAAATACTGTCTCTTAGATATAATTGGGTTTAGAAGAGGCCATTCTGGATTAGAGCAGCTCTAAAGCCAACAACTGGAAGAAGAGATGATGATCACTTTTTGGCTTTTTGGCTAAGACCAAGTATAGGAAGAGATGACATGCACACACATATGAAATAACGAGGCCATGTGACAACAGAGAGTAAGATTAAGGCAGTGCAGGTACAAGCCAGCAAATGCCAAGGATGGCCGGGAGCCACCACATGCTAGCAGCAGGGCCCAGAACACTCGCTCCCACAGAGACTCTAACCCTTCCAATATCTTGATTTTGGACTTCTGGCTTCCAGAAGCATGACAGAATAAGTACAATGTATCCCCTCGAGTAAGAACTAACTGAAAAATGATCAGTCTTGAAAACTAAAGATCAAAAATGCCAGGCCAGATCAGCCTACCTTGCCTTACCTGCCTTACAGAGCAAGGGGTGAGGACTAAAATTGGAGGTGTCAGGAAGGTTCTTTGGAGGAGCAGATCCCAAGAAAGCCTTGATAAAAGCCTTTGATAAAATGGAACTATCACACTTTGGACACAGGGTGCTGGCTGGTGTGGGTTAAAGAGAATGAGTGTGGCCAGGCGTGGTTGCTCACGCCTGTCATCCCAGCACTCGGGAGGCAGAGGCAGGAGGATTGCTGAGTTCGAGGCTTGCCTGGGCTGCATAGTGAGCTCAGAGCCAGCCTGAACTACAAAACGAGACCCTGTCTCAAAAAAAAAAAAAGAAAAGAAAAGAAAAGAAAATGAGTGTGATTGGTCCCTCAAGATCTCCATTTCATGATGTTAGTTTCATCGTTGAATATGTTCCATGAAGTGGCAAAAGATTTCATTCCAATGCACGTGCTGTTAAGATTGCCAGTAATCACACCTGTAACCCCAGCAAGAGGACTAAGGTAGGAGGACTAAAAGCTCAAGCCCAGCTTCTCAGTGAGAGGGCTGTGGGTTCAATCCCCAGTACCACACACACACATGCACACTCACATACACATCGCTAGTCAGGTGGCCTTAAAACAAGATTGTCCCAGATTCTTTAAGTGGGCCCAATGTTCACTTTTCTTTTTTTTGTTGTTGTTGTTTTTTTGTTTTTTTGTTTGTTTGTTTGTTTTGAGACAGGGTCTCGCTTTGTAGTTCAGGCTGCCTCTCAGCTCACTATGTAGCCCAGGCAAGCCTTGAAATCAGCAATCCTCCTGTCTCTGCCTCCCAAGTAATGGGATTACAGGCGTGAGCCACCATGCCTGGCACTGGTATGTGGTATTGATTGCTGGTGGGTGTGAGTCACCACACCCAGCATTGTATGTGGTTACCAGGATCGAACTCAGGACCTTGCACTTGCAAGGCAGGCACCAGAACCAATGAGCTAAATCTCCGGCCCCGATGTTCATTTTTCAACGCAGAAGAGGGAGTCAGGAGAATGAATGAGACAGTCAAAAGCCCAGGTAGAAGGGAAAAACATGACAGAAAAACATACCTCATCTTGGCAGCTTCAAAAATGAGGAACGTAGGCAGGGATTTAGCTCAGTGGAACCACACCTGCCTGGCAAACTCAAGGTCCTGAGTTCAATCCCCAGAAAAGAAAAGAAAGAGAGAGAGAGAGAGAGAAGTGACCACAAGCCATGGCATGGGCATGGCTTCAAGATGATAGCAACAGGCCTCAAGTGACAGCCAGCAAGTAAACAGAGACCACAGTCCTACAACCACAAGGAACTGAAATCTGCCACCCACCTGAATGAGTGCAGACACAAATTCTCACCTAGAGACACAGGCATCTCCATCTCAGCCCACTGAGAGCTGGGTCAGCTGTCTGGCCTATGGAACTGCAGGCTAACCAGTGTGTGTTGTTTGCAACTGCTAATTTTGCAATTATTTGCTTTGGCACCCGAAAAGAATGAATATAGTGGAGGTGTTCAGAAGTATATGTGCACAGACAATCTAGAAGAGAAGAACGGACTGGACAGTTAAAAAAAGGCAGGGCTGGAGATTTAGCTCAGTCATTCCGGCATCTGCCTAGCAAGTGCAGGGTCCCTGGTTCGATCCCCAGTAACCACATACAACAGTATCAGGCATGGCGACTCACACCTGTAATCCCAGTACTAGGGAGGCAGAAGGAGGAGGATAGCTGAGTTCGAGGTTTGCCTGGGCTACACAGTGATCTCAGAGCCAGCCTTGAACTACACAGTGAGACCCTGTCTCCAAAAAAAAAAGGCAGATCCCAGCTGCTTCTTGAGGGACAAGAAGCCTGACAGGAGCCACCACTCTGGGGTCATTGCTCCCCAGACACATCCTCCGGGGTCCTGTTGCCCATATATTGGCCAGGCCTGCTTAGAATGAACCCAGGTCTCCACCTCGGGGGCTCTGAGTCTGGCGGAGAAGCAGACCCAGTGCAGGGCTCTCACACTGTCACAGCTCCCCTCAGCCACACCCCAGGGGCTGCTGACAACAGTCCTGGCAGAGGGACCAGATAAAGCCTCTACTGGTGCTGCTATTGCACCTGCCAGTCATGACTGTGCTGAGACAGGGTCTGGACTGACTTCTGAGAGAGCAGTTGTGCAGCATAACTGTGTAAGTGTTCATTCTCTCTGTCACACACATGCACAAGCCCCTCATTTTTTCCCCACTCTTTGCCACCTCCTCTCCTCCACCCAAGTCCTCATGGAAAACAGAACCTGCTTCCAGTGTCTACCACACCCTACAAAGAGCTCTACTCACATGAGCTTATTTAATCTTCCCTGTAATCCCACCAGGTAGAGACTACTGGCTCAGAGAGATTAAGATGTGTGCCTGATGCCACACAGCTGGTGAATGGTCAGTCTAGAACAGAAACCTGGGATGGTCTGAATTCAAAGCCCAGGTTCAGGCCCTTAGTACTGACACTGTGGTGCAGGGACCAATGGCATCAGCCTTTCCAGCCCCAGACCTGCTGGATCAGAAGTCGCATGTTGACAACATCCCAGGGGATGGCTGTGGTGAGTGCACTCCGTGTCCTCCACAGTTTTCCATAGCCTGCTGGTCCCCACTATTATAACCCATCCCGTATCAGCCTTGTCCAGCTGGCTCGCGTTGCTCCCGAGGTGGGAGATGCCCTTTGCCCCTCTGGACCTGTAGCTCTTGTCCAGGCCCCTGCAGTCTGCTGGAAAAGATCAATCTGCATCTGGCCCGCAGGACATCCTGCCTGGTGCCCAAGATGTTCCCAGCGGGTCTCTTGTCTGCCCCTGGGACACGGCTCTTGGCCTCTGCCTGGGGCTTCTCTGAAGGAAGCCTCTTGCCATCGCCAGTCCCCCCACCATCTCTGCTCCCCTGACATTTCATACACCCCCCTTCCCATTCCTATGTGTCTGCTCCATCATGTCACCCCAGTGTCTGGACACTCAGGATCCATCCAAGTTGCTATCAGGAATGAGCGGCTTCTTGGGAAAGCTGGCCAACCTCACAGGAAATGTCTGACACCACCAGGCACGCAGGACTTGGCCTTCCAAAGCAAAACACAGCTGGGCCGACAGCGGCCACTTGGACTTTCCTGGATTTCAAGGCATGGTGACCCCGAGAAGAGAGGGACGCAGCTCGCCTGGAGGCTGCAGTTCATTAAGAACTTCACGGTAGCCTCTGGCCAGGAAGCCTGTGGGAGTCAGAGGACAGCCCTGGTGCTGGCCAGAGACCTCACCCTGGACCTGGGCCCTCTGCTGACTCTTGCAATCTTGAGGGTTCAAAGGCTCACAGCTCACACTCCCCACCATTCACTTACTCAGCTTACGCTGGTTGACCACCTATCATGTGCCGGGCATTGAGTTAGATGCAGGGAGGCATCATGAACAAGCAGGACACCATCCCTGCTTCAGACAACTCGGATTCAGGACGCCAATGAATGTCCCACCCCAAGGGATAGTGAAAAGTGCTTCCTGAAGGGAATGTGGTGTCCGCCTGGGATTCAGCGGGCCTCACCTTCTCCAGCCCTCCCAGCAGCTCACGGGGTGGGAGGGCACGCTGGGCTCCAGGGACAGGTGAGCATCCAATGCCAAGCAGGCCCTTTTGCCAGGCTGACTGCAGCTTGCAGTGGGGGTCAGAGAGCAAATATAAACTGAGCATCTTCTGCTGTCCAGGCAACATGGAAAGAGCTGAGGGAGTCCTGGCCCACAAGCAGGGCAGTGCCACCCAACGCAAGGCACACTAGTAAGAAAGTGCTGCGGGGGCCAGACAGCAGGGTGGGCAGAATCAGGGGAGGATTTTTGTTTGTTTGTTTTTGCAGTACCAGGGATCGAACTTGGGCCCTTGTGCATCTAAGGTTGGCGTGGTACCACTTGAGCTAAATCCCCAGCCCTTGCGGGGAGGCTTTTTATGGGAAGTAAACTGGGCCTTGGAGAATAAGGAGGGTGGGATGATCTGGAATATCGGGTAGGGGTACCAAGTGGTTCTGACTTGGATGCTGGGGTGAGAATGAGTTGCCAAGCAACATGAACATCCCACAGGGCCAATGAGAAGAGATCTGCAGAGGGAAAGCCCAACTAGAAGGACTGTGCATACACCCTGCCCCTGGACGGCCCTCACCCGGGCCCACCTACCTCTTCCACTGGCTTTCCAGTCTGCTGTCTACCTGACCCCTTGGCTCTGCTCCATTTTTGCCCCAGCATCCTCAGGCCTCACCCACAGAGTTTGGCTCCTCTGACCTTGACCTTGGAGCTCCTTAGGCCTCGATCTGAGTCCTTTCTTCCTTGCTTGGGTGCTCAAAACTTTGGATCTCCACCTTACCAGGACCCTGTTCTCTCTGCCCCACTCTTTCAGAACACCTTTCCTTTCTCCCCCTCTAACTCGATGTCTCTCCTGGTCTCTCCTGCTAAGGACATGTCCTCCAGATCAGTTTCCTATCTGCTCTCCTTGTCTTTGGAGAGGGCAAATCCTTTTCCCCTGAGTTCAGCTAGACAAAGCTGCAACACTGCAAGAAGAACTTCCTAAGTAGAAGCAAATGGAAAAACCATGAAAACCCAAAAGCAAAACACAACCCCCTAGAAATGGACCAGTTTACAAAGTTCAGATTTCCTGTCCTGAGCTAGAAAAAATCTAGCCAGACTGGCTGGCAAGCAGGCCAGGGACTCCTGCCATGAAAGCTCCCTTGTCCGCTCTCACTCTACTCCCTTCCCCCCCACCCCGGGCCTCTTTTCTTCCCCTCTAAGGAGAGGGGCTGAGTGGTGAGTAGAGAGAGGGGGCTCTGAGGACGAGTCCTCCAACTGCCTGTCTCATATTTATAGGATGTGAGCAGGAAGAGGGGAAAAAAAGGAGGAAGAAGAAGAGGAGGAGGAAGAGAAAGAAAAGAGCATTTATAAAGAGTTTACATGTGCACCGAGCCCTGTAGCACTTTTCTTATATTAACTAACTAAACCCTCACAAAAATTCTGTGATGTCTGTATCAGCACTGTCCCCTCCTGACTGATGAGCAGTCATAGTCACAGAGAGGAAAATAACTCGCCCATGTCACCTACCTAGGAAGTGGCAAAACTAGGACTGAAACCAAGAGGCCCTGAGGCAATGACACGCCCCTCTCAGCTTTCTTCTGGGCCACATGAAGGGAATGACTCCATCCAGCCTGGCATAGACCCTGCCAACCCTACCTCTGCTCCCTGGCTCCACAGCCCTGAGAGGAAGGGGAGGGAGGAGACAGAACAGTGCCTGTCTTCTGTACAGTCCTGAGGAGAAGCCTCTCCTGACAGAGATGGAGCACTGGACCCGGGAGCCCACTGAGGAAGGGACTTACCCGACTGCTGGCAACTGGGGTGCTGGCGGCTGTGTTCTGGCCATGGGGTCTTCCCTGATCACGCTGCTCCTGCGGAGGTTGTGTGCCCTCTCGGCCGAGCGCCGGGGGGCCGGCCTGGCGTTCTGAGGGTCAAATTCCTCCTCAGGAATGACCTCCTCACAGCGAGCCCCCCGGAAGCCAGAGCGGCAGACGCAGAGCTGGGGCCGGCTGCAGGAGCCGCGGTTCTGGCAGGGTGGCTGGCACACGGCTGAGGAGACAGGGAGAGGGGTGACAGCTGGGTCAGGCACCCGGAGACCATGGGCTACCAGATGCCCTCCCACCTGAAGCGCTTCCTTTCCCCAAGACAGGACCGAGTGCTGTCTGGCCCCTCCCTCACGCAGGAAGCCAAACTCCTGGCCTCAGAAGATTCCCTGGGACCACCTCCCTCTCCCTACCAGCTCTAGGCCTCTGGGATAAATTTGACTTTGACTTTGGACAAGTAAAAGATGGAAAGACCTGAGCTGTGGGCTCACATAGCACTTCCACAAAACTGAAGGGAAAGCAAACTGCCTGCCCTCATATTCATAATGAAATGTCCCACGTAGGGGGCTGTAAAATCCACGAAAGACATTTAATTGTGTGCCCTTTGGTAGTCCCAGAACTTAGAAAACAGGCTGTCAGTGAATAGATTCTCAATAAATATTGAATGAATGAATGAATGAATGGAGTTGAGTGAATGAATGAATGTCTTTTATGGAAAGGGATTCAACATTGCCTGAAAATCAGGTTTAAATTGTTGGGTTTTTCTGTGACTCATGACCTGTGTGACCCTGACCTCAGCCTCAGTTTCCTCTGCAATCATGAGGAGTGGGCTGAAGCAGCTGGGGCACTCTTAGGGCCTCCCAAAGTCACCTTGAACGTGACAATAGTATCTCCTTGCTTTCCTCTTCCAAAAGCACCTTCTCTCGAACCTCTACCCGTCCCAACAAGGTGGAATTCCTGCCTGAGGGATGATTCTACCTCCTGGCCCTGCGGAACAAAATGGGACTGAACCCGCGCCCCTTCCTCCAGCCAGCATTGCCCATCACCGCCAGACCCAGGCTGGGACTCTTCACTCCCCCTCCCCACCTTCAGGGTCCCGAGCCACACTCAGGGTGAGGAGAGTCGCCCGCCAGGGGAGAGTCCTGCACAGAGGCTCACACTGGAACGCAGAGCCCTGTGAGTCCTCCTTCCAGACCTCCCGTGGGCTGGCTCGAACCAGGCCCTCTGAACCCACTGTCTCCCCCACCTGTTATCTGTATACTCAGTAAGTAGTTGTTGAGCCCTCCCGAGTTCTAGGCAGTGAGGACAATGTCCACCCACATCGGCTTACAATCCATCAAGAGAGACCAAAGGAAGCAAGAAAAGAGTGTTGCCGTCGTGCGGTACCAAGGGCTTCGAGACAATTCCTAGGGTCACAGAGTTCCAGGTCCATCCCAATGGGGTGGCCAGGGCCCTCTCTGAGGAATAAGATGGGAGTGGTGCCGATAGGGTGGACTGGGAATGTCCTGACAGACTCCCAGGCCGCAGGCTAGAAAAAGTCCTGGAGCCCAGGGATTGAGGGAGGCGGGGTCTGGTGGGGAGGGAGGAACAGGCAAGGTCATTCAAGGTTGCCAAAAAGGTGGAGGGAAATACACCAACCTTGTCACCTGTTATTTGTGAAGTTTCTTTGTGAAAATACCAGGCACCCTTACCCAGATGGTTTCGTCTGGGTTTTTGTTGGCTGGACTCTCTGGGAGAAGTACTAGAATTCAAACCAGAGGCTGTTCCGGCCAAATCACTTAAAATTCCACCTGGCTCATGTCACCTCCCTGTCAGGGACTGTCAGTGGCTCCCTGGCTGCCTTCACAGTACAAGTCCGTACCTCAGGCCTCATGCACAGAGTTTGGCTCCTCTGACCTTGACCCTGGAGCTCCTTAGGACGCCACCACTGAAGACACTGCTGACTCTAACCCCCAACAACTTTCTAAGTCCACCGGCTCTGGCTAAGCTGGCCTTCTGCCCCAAAGTGGCCTCTGCTCTTTCTTCTTTCTGCACTTCCATGTGCTGAGTCCCCACTCTGGGACATTTCCCCGCTCCTGTCCATTTACCTAAGTGCCATCATTCCCTCAAGGCTACCTCCCCCGAGGACCCTCCCCCTACCAAACACTTGCCTGTGAACAGAGAGAAGCTCTTACTGGGCCCAGCACCCAGGGCCATCACCAGGGAGCCACCAGGCGTGCGATGGTCTTTCCATGTATGCCTCAATGTCCCTCTCATACCGCCTGCCCCTTAGACAGCAGTGATTGTCCTTGAACCTCTGTTCCTTTAGCTCCTAGCATGTGCCTAACACGAACAATCCTTATCTTTCCATGACGGAAGGTCCTAACCAATGAGTCTGACAATACACACAGCACAGTGCCTTGCGTTGTAATCCTCGTGACAGTGCTACACAGCAAGTGTGATTATGATTCCGGCTTTACAGATAATGCCTCTGAAGCACAGAGAGGTGAGACTTGGTGATGGTCACCCAGCTGACTGATGGAGAACTAGGATTCGGATCCAGGTCTGTTTGACTGGACAGCACAGCCAGTGGGCTGTCTGTACCCACTGACTCCCAGCAGGGCCAACATGGCTCTTCCTGGCTACTCTCTGAGCCTTGTCCTGGAGACCCATCAGCTTCTAATTAGCCACCAAATGTGCTCTAGGAGCCCTGTGCTGTGAAACTGCACATCTCACTCAGGCCTGGTGGTAGAAATTCCAGAACTCCACGAAGCCCAGAACCCCTTTCCTCTTCAAAGCACACACAGAAAATTTAAGTGGTGAGGGAACTAGCTCGTGCATTCAGTCAATGATCATTCTTAGCTCTCTCCAGCTGAGGCTTATGATGGTGTCTCTAGCACATAGAAAGTAGTACACACAGTCCACAGGATGAATGCTGTATCCGTCCGAACTTCTAAACTAGACTGGTCAGGGTTAGAGAAAGTCAGGGAAGTCTTCGTAGAAGGAGCGGTGCAGACCAGGACACAAAGGAGGAGTGGATTGGGCATCGTGCCCACCAAGCACACCCAAGGGCCAGCCCTCCTAGCCAGCAGAGATGGCCACATGGCAGCTCTCACTGTAGAAGTCCAATGGCAAGCTGGTTCCCAAGGGCAGGGTATTTTCCCCAGAGTCCAGGTAAGCAGGTCATTGTAGCCAGAGCACTTCCCCTAATCCACTATGCAGGATTAAGATGTATTGTATGGGGCCGGAGGGTTAGCTCAGTGGTTCCGGCGCCTGCCTTGCAAGCACAAGGACCTGAGTTCAATCCCCGGTAACCACATATAATGCTGGACGTGGAGACATGCCCACCAACAATCAACACCGCATACCACAATGCCGGACGTGGTGGCTCACGCCTGTAATCCCAGCACTCGGGAGGCAGAGACAAGAGGATTGCTGAGTTCGCAGCAGCTTGCCTGGGCACCATAGTGAGCTCAGGGCCAGCCTGAACTACAAAGCGAGACGAGTCTCCATAAAGCAAAAA
>PVIC010020473.1:0-29498 GCA_004025085.1 Thryonomys swinderianus
CCATGCTGTGGTTTTGATTTACATTTCTGTGGCCATTAGTGATCTTGCCACATGCTGGGATGTTTGTATATCTCCTTTGAACCAATTTCTGCACAAGCTGGTTTTTCATGATTATTTTCATTTGTTGCTGTGGAACGACAGACATTCTTGCATATTTTTAAAAACTAAACTTCTATCAGGTAAGGGTTACAGAAATTTTCTACCATTCTATCAGTTGCCTTTCACTCTCATGATTGTTTCTTTCCTTTTATTCTCATTTTTTTCTTCTTTTTGCTTCTGCACAGAGCTTCTCCATTTGATGTGGCTCCTGTCATCTTGCTCCTGATGCCAGGGTCTTGGCATCCTGTTGCTACGTGTTTATCACTACAAAGCCTTATGTCATGAAGATTTCTCCCTACATTTCTTTCTACATGTTCTATACATTCAGATTTTGCTTGCCTTTAATCCATTTTAAGTTGACATTTGTTAACCTATGAGCTTATATTCTTTGCTTGTGCAATCTGAACGCTTAACATCATGGAGTTCCTGCACTGTGTAACACTACCCTAAACAGTCTTGACACTCACATGGAATGACTTCATTTCCTTTATCTATGGATGAGCCTCCATGCCTCTGCCATACTGCTCTAATGCATATAGCTCTGTGTAATATGTTGAAATCAGGAAATGTGGTACCTCTTAATCTTATTCTTCTCTTCAATATAGTTCAGGTTGTTTAAGGTCTTTAGTGCTACCATATTAATTTTAGATTTTTTTGTTCTGCCTAAAAAAAATGACAGAATTTGGTAGAGATTTTCTTGAATTTTTAGATCATTCTTTACATAAAATAACACATAATATTAACATTCAATTTTAAATGTTGAAAACATTGGAAATGAATCTCTAAAACTAAGTATATATCATTGAATAGAAAATATATAATATTTAAACATTATTTAAATTTCACTCAGCGCTTCCACAGCACAAAGCTAGTCAGTCTTTTACCAAAAAGGTGGTTGGCCCAGTGGGTTTCCACTTGAAAAGAGTATCTGGGCTCCTAAAAGTCCATGTGTGAGGGTGTCCAGAGGAGACCAGCAGGATGTGCTAGACTGAGTGCAGACCACCTCCACTCAGTGTCACTGGGGACCGTCCAGTCAGCTGGGGACCATCCAGTCAGCTGGGGACCATCCAGTGTCACTGGGGACCGTCCAGTCAGCTGGGGTCCATCCAGTCAGCTGGGGTCCGAGAACAGTGTCAGAGGAAGGGCATGTTCTTCCGACCCCTCTGATGACAGGAGGCTTTGCTCTTCTTTGAACTGTAAAACTCCCAGCTCTCCAGCCTTGGGTGCCAAGACTGCTTCATACAGAGCCATACGCTCTTGGACCTTAGTCTTTGGACTGAGAATCGTACCCCTGGCTTTCTTGGTTCTTTACGGCTTGTAGAATTCTCTGCCTCTAGCATTGAGTGAAACCACTTTTCCCATAAAACCTTCCTCACTTCTCTGTATCTCATTGGTTTTGCCCTCTGGACAGCGCTGACTAAACCATCAATGCATATGCTTTGAGTGAGAATGGACAGGAGGGAGCAGGAGACCAAGCAGTGAGACCGGTTAGGAGATGACTGTAGTCACCACCCAGGAAATCTCACTGTGTGGGACTAACTGGAGGCAGAATCACATAGAATAGAAAATACGACTTTATTTAGAGGCTTTTTCTAAAATATAAGGGCAATTATTTTGAGACTATGAGGCATTTTTCAAAACTGACTTTCGTCCTTTTGACTTGAAGAAGGAATTTTCATTACAAATGAAGGAAAGCCTGAAATTTTAGTGTGGCCGAGTTAGCTTGAATAGTCTGCAAATCTCTGGACTATAAAGACTCCTCTGTCCAGTTTTCTGCAGTCAGCAGCTACCCATCCCATCCACATAGACACTCCTTTTAATCGTCATATGCAATGCTGGAAGCCTTGTGTAATTGTTCTTTCTAAATACAAAATGCTTCCTTTTACAGCAATAATTTTTGCTTCCACCATAAATTTTGGAAACGACCCTACTACTGTCTTTTTATCTAAGTTTTCCAAAATACATACAGGAGATTTAATCCATGCCCAGAATTTTTATTTTCTATTTTTAACTTTGTGACATAATCTCACTAAACTGTCCAGACTGCCCTCACATGAATAATTGTGCTGCTTCAACCTCCTGAGAGCAGGTGTGTGCCATCAAGCCCTGCTGGAGTATGCAAATATTCTTCTACCTGAAAAGATTTAGCCTTTCAGAGAACTGCACACAGGAGCCTCCACTCTGCTCCTGCCTTCCAGTAATCAAGCGTTGCCTTGTCAAATTTGGGATAGGCATGGCTTTCCCTTCTATAGCGATCTTTGCTGTGTGGACTTCAACCTCACAGTTCAGAAGAAACAGGGGACTTCTCCTGAACGGCTTTAATGGCTTCGCTTCAGGCCTTCATAATTGGTTTCTGTCTGATGAGCAGCATAGCTCAGAGGTGATGCTAATTCACAGATAGCCCCTTCTAGCCGAGAGCAGCCTTTCTGTTGAATCGTTTTGTGCTGTGGCTTGCCGAGAGTTACACACATCGAAGAGGCTTCATACCTACTTTTGATGATGAAAGGATCTCAACTTTGTTTCAGGCACGGCCAAGTGCATGCGCCATTCTGGCGATAAGCCTTGCATTTAAGATTGGAAAAGGACTTCAAACAGGCGGATTTTCTCATTTTACAGAAGTTTAAATGGTCAAGTCTGTATTTTGGGGAAGAACTACTATTGAGCATGCTAGTGTACAATCATCATAAATTTTGAAGCAGTCCAATGAAATAAAGATAAGATATAAATGATGAATACAACCAGATGGAAACTGGCATTGCTTGTTCTATGTACGGAAAAGAGAGAGTGGAAAGCTATCAGACAAAATAATTGCTCCGAATGACATCAGCTTCTTAATATCTGATAGCCATTAGCAGTGATCACTTAAACTTACCTTAAAGGTCGCATCTACTTTGACTTTTGTACCAGTCAAGGACTGTTTATTGAGAGGTAAACATAAGGAATTCTTTCTATTATTATGGTAATATCAACTCCAGTTAAGTCCCTGCTGAGAGGAAAAAATATGACTCACACACTGAAAAACATATGTTTTGGGGAGACAGTTTGCCATCAAACTACTCCAACAATTTAAATGATTAAAATGTTTCTATCAACATCATTTTCTTGTCAGTAATGGATGAGACACACTTACTCCCCATTGTTATATTTATTTTTTTGAGCAGATGTTAATGTCATGAGGGAAACTTATTTTTACAACACTATAATTAAAACCATATATTATTACCTCTTTTGTCACATGTACTAAGTGAAACACCATTATTTTGATCGATAAGCTTATGTATGAGACTCTCATAGACACGGGACGCTTACTGTGCATTAGTGTTCAGATACCTGCAAATTTGCTTATTTTGTCTTCATAGTATAGGGAATTTTAAATTTTCACTGTGCTGAAAGAAAAATGAGTACGTTTCAATGTTACTTCCTTTTGGTAGATGCATTATAGAAACTAAAGTGTAAATAGCTCTTCAGGTTCTTTCTGCTTCCCCTTCATAACTGTACCCACGTAAAACCCTTTTAAATTAGAAAATATATCAGATTGATGTGATGTCTGAGAAGCTCCTCTTCCCAATCAGTAACCTCAGCCAGGTGTTCCCTTTGAACTACTTATTTTTTTCAGAATGAATAACTGAGAGTTTAAATGTTATATTTACATTTATTATTCTTTGATATAAGATGCAAATCCACTGAAATTAAAGCAGTAGTCTTTCAATCAGACGTCTGGAAAGATAGTTTGAACAATGAGAGTAGTTTCTTAAAATGTGAGAAAGGTGGGATTTATCTATTTTTAGGCCTTATTTGTCATAATTTGGATAGCAATGGAAAGTCTTTTTAAACTGTGCTTCACGTGTTGCCCATAAGCCATTTCTTAGTCATTTCTAGGGATAAGAAAAGGAATATATTTATGCCATATTAATACTAAAATCAGTAGTATGTAGCAAAAAAATTTAGTCATCTAAACAAGAAATGTACATATATGAATTGAAAAACTTTGGTAATAATTCTATGATTTCTATAGTATTTCTCTCCTTAACTATCAATAACTGACAAATAATTCTCAATGGCTTAATAACTTAATTGATAACTGAACTTTCCGATCTAAAATATCTAATTGTAGAGGGTTTTATTTCCCAGTTTCAGTGCATTTATATTCATTTCTTCAGAAAAGTTCCGATTTGAGTTTAGCATTTACTCTTCTAAGAACTTATTCACAAAACCTAAATTAAAATCACTGTAAAAATTCATGAGTTACAGCAAGGTTAACACCAAGTCATGACATTTGCAATATAACAAAATGGATTTAATCAAAGGAACAAACCTAGTAGTCTAAATAAAACATATTCAGAAATTAAGAATCGTGAAAAATGCAGCAACTTCTAATATCAGAAATGTCCCATATATTTTGCTTACTTATTTTCATTTAAAATGAGGCAAATTTGAACACTCCTGTGATCCACTACTGGTTCGGAAGCTAAATGCTAGGTAGTAAATTAATATTTTTCCCATCAAATCAAAAAGACTCAGAACTGCATATAGTTCCCAACATTATACTAATGTCAAACATTGGTCAGAAAATCATATGCTATATGTCTCATCGATCCCTTTGTAAAACCATATTTCTAGAGATTTGAAAGGCATAAGAACCCATTTCTGCAAAGAAAGTACAGTACACAAATGCACCCATGGCCATGCCCTAACTGGGTGACATTGGCTACATTATTAGAATACATTTAATTTTATTTTCAAATTCAATAAAATAAGCATAATGTTCCAAATATAGTTTTAATTTTGCAATTAAATGTGTTATTAAAAGTTCTTAAAATAATTTTTCTTTAAAATATAACTGGTAGATATTTTATCAATAAGGTAAATCAAATTACTCGCACAAAATTCTGTATGACACCCGATTTATCTCAAGAAAATAGTACAAAATGAACTGATAAAAATGAATTGACGCCAACTATGCATACAGCAATTCTTATATACCATGACTGGTAATTTAAGTAATTAGTAAAATGTGATCCATATTGTTAAGTAATTTATAGAATGTGGACAATTTGTAGTTACCTTCCTAGAGTCCATTCCACTGGAGATAGATGAAAGCATCTTCACTCCTCTCACATTGTAGGAACAAATTTCAATGCACCTTTCACTGAACTGCCCTGCTTTATAAAAGTACATGAGCTGATCCAAATGCACCAAACACAAGCATGTCCTTCTGTGTTCCCCAGCCAATACAATTTTACTGGCAAAGCTCATGGGTCTTTGTGAAGAGCAGTTGTCCTTCATGTAGCTAGAAACTCATGTGATTCTGATCACATGTATATTCATAGTGACCTTGCCTGGTGGCATTGATATGTTTTTGCACTGCAGCTAGAGAAGTTGTAGATATTGGTGTGGTTTTCCCATATTCACTTACATAACTTAAACTTTGTCTAGGACAGGTCAAATGTTACTAGATTCAAAGTGGAGTGAGAGGGAAGAATAAGCCAGTAGTCAGGCAATCTCTGTATGATCTTGGCTCATTCTGTGTAATTTGCTACAAAATGGGTATATCCGTTAAACCGAGTAATCACAATGAAGACAAAAACAACAACATGTGGGAAAGAAACACTCTACA
This sequence comes from Thryonomys swinderianus, assembly GCA_004025085.1. NCBI lineage: Eukaryota > Metazoa > Chordata > Mammalia > Rodentia > Thryonomyidae > Thryonomys > Thryonomys swinderianus. The sequence continues at coordinate 5,717 of PVIC010020473.1, forward strand.
CCCGATGCATCAACTCAGAGAAACACAGAGAGACAGAACAGGAAGCTACTAGTCTTGGTACTTCTCCATCTGAGAGAGGGAAATACACCAGCCAATAAATCATCTTCATCTCTTAAACTAGCGCAGGCCAATTTTTTTATTTTATTTTTTTTGTAGTGAAGACTGTCCTACTTGGTGTGTGTACTGTCCAAAAGTATCTAGAGGCACTAGAGAAATAGAAGAAGTACATGAACATTGTAGAAGAGAAATACAAGAAGTAGGTGAACATTGAGGGTGAGAATGAGTAGACAGAAAATGACTCAAAGGTTTGAGCATGAGAGACTATGAAGTGTGTGGTCTCCTTATTTAAAGAAGGATTTTCTACCATAATATAGAAATAAAGGGGCAAAGTATATACAGCAAAGTTAAGCTACCACCAATAAGTAGTGTTATATCTTTCACTCCTGGGAGTGAATAATACAGAAAATAATCTTGTAAATGCAGATCTTTGATGTCATCTTGGAGATTCTGTTTTTGTATTTCATAAATGAATCAATATTTACTACCAGGAAGTAAATAAAAGACCCAGAAATAGGGAATATGAAAAATGATAGTGACGTTATGACCTCTCAGAATAGTGAAATGATAACCAGCTAAAAACATAGCATTTATTTAGTAACTGATTTCAAGCACCACGCAAAATCCTTAGAACATTTATTTTCATTCATCAACTCTGGGGTAGAGGCATATCCCACTTTCAGTTGGCTAGAACCTCTGTTTGACAGGACGTGGAAAAAGCTAACAGATTAACAAAGCACACTGTAGAGGGACAGAGAGGTCCATGGATGCTCTATACAGTTCTTGACTCTTTCTTCTGGCATTGTTACCATGCGGTATTTCTTGGCCTCCATAAACTCCACCAGGACTTGTCCTAACATGTTCTGGCCTTGGGGCCAGCTTACTATGGACTGAACCCCTTGAAACTGTGAATGAGCCTAAACGTTGCTGTGTCTGGTTTGCGTATGTTGGATAATGTGTCTCAGTGCTGGAAATCTAACTCATACAGACACAAGATCACCAGTTCCACGTATCCTAATTATCTACATTTGTTGCTCTTAGTATTATGTTTTTGCATAACAATGCCTCAGTTAATTCTTTAAATGAGTCTTCTGTTTAGATTAAGCAACACTAACCCTGAAAGAGTGAAAAAGAGTGAAAAATTTCCATGGGAATCATCTATTGCATACAGTGTTTTTGACCAGTAATTCAATAGCAATTTCTCAAACTACACAGTCTGATTCAAAAAACTAGAAACACGAGAGATAGACCCTCCCAGACACTCGTGCTCCTCCCTGGTCTCATCCCGAAGGCTCTCACCTGTCCCTTCCCAGGGAGAGGGGGGAGGCTGAGACATTGGCCATCATGGTGCCAGTGGTGCCCCTTCCTGCCTCCTGATGTTTAGTGCAGCTGGGCTAGAAGTGCATCCTGCTCTTGGCCTGGTGCAGTTCATGTTCATGATGCCAACCTTCTCCACACGAACTACCCTGCAGCAAGCACCAGGCATTGAGAGGGCCTGTGAAGTACCGGCTGCTCTCTCTGGGGGCTTCTTGAGTTCAGGTGATGAGGAAAGTTGTGTCTCTAAGCACCTGTGACAGCGGAAATGAGGCTTCATTGTAAACCAGAATAAGCTAAAAAGTTGAATTCGTCTGTTCATGGACCAGATCCGGCAGCATCAGCTTTTCAAAGATAACTGTGTCATGTCTTTGTCGTATTTGTTACTTTACTTGCTTGATGTACCACTTTGTTATCCCATTTAGTTTGACAAATATATAATTACTACATGTGCCCGGAAAGCACACTTTTGTTTTTTTAATTCTGAAAAAAAGACTAGCCATGAAAGGTATACTGTGCTGGTGTATAATAGATATTTAATAATTGTAAGATGGTTTAGCTGTTAAGAAAGGGGGAAAGTCAGAGAGGGGACTGGACCATGCTCACAGAAAGCAGAAGAAAAGTTCAGATTCTTCTTCCCAGAGATGATCACACTTCTCTGGGAACTATCTGAACCCTCACGTTCCTGTCCGGGGATAAATATACTCACCCAGTACTCAAACTTCCATCTCACCCTTAAATTATAAAGGCCTCAGAGTATGGCTTGGCTCACAGTTTGGGCTCAGAATCTCTGCTTCTCATGATATTTGCATAAAAGACACAGCATCTGCTCAATTATGTTTTTACATGTGATGAGTGAATAGATAAACTGCTCCTCTCCTGTCACCCCACAAGCTTCTGTCACCTGCCTCTCCACCGTCCTGTTGGGGGGGAACCTGCCTACACCGGCACATTTCAAGCGTCTCCTAGACTTTGGGGTGTTGCAGCAGAGATCCCTGGACTCATGTCCGTGACTCTCTGCTCACCCACCAGCTCAGCTGTAATAACCCTACGGAGAATGAGCGTGCACTGGACACCCAGTTAGAGCTGTTACAGAATCACTGTGGAAAGAATACATGGGAAGCTATTTTCAAGCAACACTCTGGATTAGGACTCACAGAAGAAAGAACTGGGCACGCAGATGCGCCCTCTATCGGACAAATGGGCCCCATGGGGACCAGAGCTCAGAGACGTGAGAGGCAGCAGCAGAGAAAATCCCCCAGAGACTACTTTTACAGCTTCCCTGGAAACACTGTGTTGAAAAGTTTCTTAGTTTAGGAAGTTACTTCTTATCTTTATTATCTTTAAGCTTAAGTATTAAAGACCAGCTTAGCAAGAAAGACTATGATTATAAATCAGCATGTACTAGTCGTTACTCCCAATTACAATTCCAGAGTTGAGATTTAGGAAGCTAAGAACATCTTGTAAGAGTTTCTGTATCAACTGAATTCATGTTATTCAATTTATAATATACTAGGATCTTAAATTCGTTACAATTTCTAATTCAAAACCCAATTATACTCACCACAAGGTAATTTTTTAATTTCTTTCCAAACTGAGGTACTATTATTGCTGATTTACTTTTCTCATTCACTGTAAACAATCATTTATCTCAACAGTTTGCAAGTAAAACTAAATTATGCTAACCACATTCTTTAAATAGACTAAGTATGTCATTACTTTCTTGTCTTCATGTCAGCATCTAGTCCACACACAGCTATTCCTTGCAAAGAAGAACACTGAAGTGGGTTTCACCTCGCAGGATTTCCTCCTTCTGCCCTGAGTCTTGGCTTTCTGTTTTGCATATTTTATCCATCCTGTGACTATCGGGTATTCCGGGAATGGAGTTCATGGTGCTGTGTCACTGACTGGCACAGGGTAGGAACTGAAGAAAGCTTCAATGAGCAAACACCTGTTGCAGCAGTTGTAATATTTGTGAACAGAAGAAACTCTGCTGAGTCTAAATGTTATATGTGTGCAAGAGACTAGATTTCTAACAGTGCAGTAATTGTCATGTTCTGCTTTTTATCAGTATTCGACATATACTTGCAAAAGAGAAAAAAATCTATTGTTTAATATGGATTGGGCCATCGATGTATTCTTTCTTGCCTCTGGTAATATTTGTAAGAGTCTTGCACATTATATGCTTAGTTGCTAAGGTAATGCTCTTATTTTCAAAGAAAGATGATACAAAAAGAAAATGAAAGAACTTCAAGGGAAAGTCAGGTCCAGTATTTTGCCTCAACTGATCCTGCCCACACACTTAATTAACAAGAACTGAGACATTTTTACAAAGGCCCCTTACCATCAAGGTGATAAATTTCTCCTGCTCTCTTGAATCCTTTCTTGACACCTACCACAATCAGGACAGGAATAATAAAGCAATAAACATGGAGTCTCCCTGAGAGACTTTAATAATATAGTGGGGCCCACTGGCTAAAGAACTGACATGTATGTATGAAAACAAAGTTAAGGAGAGAATAGAAAAAAATATAATATCTCAGATGAGGAGTTATGCTGATATTAATGACATAAATTATCTGTTTATGTTGATACAAATATTGCATTACATTTGTCATTTTTTATCTGTTACATTTAAAAGTACAACTAGACCTTTGGTAAAATATCAGTTTATTTAAACATACCTTTTCTCAAATTCTATACAAAAGTTTTCCTTTGTCCAAAAACATCACTCCAAGAAAACTCAGTTACATCTGGAACATTGATGAAAATTATTCATTTACAATTGTGCAGGTCAAATCTCCATTGAAACGCACATTTGCTAAAAATTTTAACACATCATTTTTATCTTCATAAATAACAAAAAATTAATTACCTCCTGTGCCAAAATATTGTAACAGTGTCCATATATTATTCTAAAATGCAGCCAGTTTTTACAGAAAATATCATTGATCTGAAGAGGGAAAAAAATCTGAAATTGCCCAATGTTCAAAACTGAAGAGGAAAGTATTCTAACGTTTAACCAATTTTGAAAGAACGCCATCTCGAATTCTAATTGAAAAGCAAGTATTAAAGTAGAGGCTTCCCTTAAAGCTTATTAGAAGTTTCCTGCAAAGTCCAGGATAGAATAATGGAATATTTTTATTTTCTTTTAATGTTAGCATGATACATGTTCCTTCCTAGAAGTAGGTCTTCAAACTAATACCGATCAGACAGAATTGAGGGTATGCTGAGAGTGGCAGTAGAGCCTACTCTGGAGAAGCTGAGGTTCGGTGCCAAGAGAATGTCTTTTCCAGCCAGGGAGCAGCTTGAGGGTCTCATGGGCTGGGCTTCGGGGTCGTGATGAGAACAAACTGTAGAGGAACATGACAAAAAAATGTTAAAAGCAGTGTTAACCTCATTCATCAATAAAGCTTAGGGACAGCCAAGAAGAATTGCACCTAATGTTCCAAAGAAATAGCACCCACTTAGTATTCTGTGTTGTGCAGTGACCAAAAATTAATTTGCAATTTTGACATTTATCCTAATCATCTCAATTGTAATAGGTCAAGTTGTGTGGAAGCTACAGTGAGAGAAACCTGAAGCTTACATGCCAACTAAACACCTGGGCTTTGAGTCTTGATAACAAGCCACTTGGAGAAGAGAGAGAAGAAACTGAAGTTGAAGAAGCTGTCTATGTGATACTTGGCAGCCACAGACTTTTAGAGATCAATTAGACAAGACGTTTCTAAGTTATGTTATAGTTGTAACATTGACAACTGCGAATGGTTTTGTTTATGTAAACAGTCCTGCCTCAACGTTCAGTACCATTCCCTGAAGAAATGAGTGTTTCACAGAAAGAACAAATTTGTATTATTCATCTCAAAATTTGCAAATCGGTAACTGTTACCCTAAGTTTATAAAAGTTGATCTTAAGTTCTTAGTGACAGTTGCTGTCATGGTAAATAAGAACTCAACTCCCGAGGGCATACACTTCTGTGGGATGCTCAAGAAATCAGACATCTCAATTCCTTTCACAATAGCACCCCAAAAAGTGAAATATCTAGTAATCAATCTAACAAAGGAGTCGAAAGACTTCTACTCTGAAAATTATAGCACTCTGAAAAAGGAGACTGAAGAGGATATCAGAAATTGAAAAGACCTCTCTTGTTCCTGGGTAGGAAAAACCAATATTGTCAAGATACTCACGCCACTACTATATAGATTCAGTGCAGTCCCAATTGAGATCTCAACAGCCTATTTCACAGAGCTTGAGAAAATTATCCAAAAATTCATCTGGAACCACAAGAGACCTAGAACAGCAAAAGCAATTCAAGGCAACAAGAACATGTCAGCAGGTATCATGATCCCAAACTTGAAACTATACTACAAAGCCCTTGTTGTAAAAATAGCATGATGCTGGCAAAGTAACAGACCCACAGATCAGTGGAATAGATTAGAAGATCCACAAACAACTCCAGATACAATAAGCCAGCTCATCTTTGACAAAGGAGCCAAATATCCTCAATGGAAGAAAGATAACCTCTTTAACAAATGGTGCTGGAAAAACTGGGCTTTAACCTGCCCAAAACTAAAACTAGACCTGTCTCTTTCACCATGCAGTAAACTGAAATCAAAGTGGATGAGAGACCTAAACATTAAAACAGAAATACTAAATCTGCTGCAAAACAGTTTAGGTAGAACTCTTGGAGACAAGTGCTTAGGGAAAAACCTTATGAATAAAACTTCCATGACACAAGAACTAGCAGAATCAACAAATGAGAGCTCATCTTATAAAATATTTTCTGCACAGTAAGAGAAACCACCAACAGAGTGAAAAGACAACCAATGATATGGGAAAAATTTTACCAGCTGTTTCTCTAACAAAGGGCTACTATCTGGATTACATAAAGAGCTTTAAAAATTCACACACACACACACACACACACACCCCTTTTCCAATTTGAAGACCTAATTCAAAAATGGGCATCTGAAATGAACAGACACTTTTCAGAGAAAGAAGTAAAAGCAACTAAGAAACATGGGAAGAAATGTTTAACATCACTGGTCATTCAAGAGATGCAGGTGAAAACAACACTGAGATTCCATCTCATTTTACAAAGAATGGCTGCTATGTCTAAATTAACCATCAACAAATGCTGGCAAGACTGTGAGGAGAACAGAACCCTTCTCCACTGTTAGTGGGAATATAGACTAGTACAACCACTGTGGAAATTAGTGTGGAGATTCCTCAAAAAAATAGGGTTAGAGGTCTCCTGCTATTCCCCTGCAAGGGATATACATGTAAGAATTAAAAGATTCATGTCACAGTTACATTTGTGCACTGATATTTATAGCAGCCAATTTGTGCTAGGTAAATCTTGGAAACAACCCAAATGCCCATCAATTGGGGACTGGATAAAGAAGACATGTGGACATACAGTATCTCCTTAACCAGGAAGTTCATAGGAATAAATCCACCATTCTATTGAAAGTATCAAGTAACTTTTAAAACTGCAACATATGCAGCATATACAAAGCTGCCATGCAAAGAACTTTAGGGAGACTGTTTCTGGCCTCCCTGTTCTTACACTGCAGTGAGAAATGCATTCACAGGAAACCGCAGGGTCAGTGGACACATGGATCAGAAGAGATGAGCTTTTCTCTGTCACTATTTACCAGATTCAGAAGAGGTTGAAGACGTAGCGTTACACAGTTTGTCTCAAAATGGAATGCAACTATGCTAATCTTTATCAGTATAACTGGCTGTATTTGTCGGTTTTTCTTTACTATAATGAAATACCTTATACAGACTAAATTTATGAATGAGAGAGGTCTATTTAGTTATTAGTTTGGGAGGTTCAAGAGTACAGTCCTGTGTTTAGCTAAATTCTCATGACGGTCTTTTCGCTAGAAGGGTCTCCAGGTGACACGTATCATGACATGGCAAAGCCAGAAAGAACATGTGTCTACATATACATCTCTAAGATCTCTCTTGGTCTGTTTAGAATTGCTCTGGTGTGGCATGGTGCGGTCCCTCTCCAATCACCTTACTGCACCCTAAAGACTGCCTGTGGGTCCGGGGATACTCCTGTGTGGCCCTGAGAGACAAACCACAGCACTGAGCAACTGTGTTAAGCACGGAGATCTGCATTGTTTTTGTATTCAGAACGCGTCCTGAAAATTTGGATTCCCCAGTGGGAACAAGTCAATCTGAGTCTTGAAGCTTTGTGATTTCACTGTGCTCTGCTTTATTTTTTCAAACAGCTCTTTTCTCCAAGAGACCCTGCACATCTGGTCTGTGATACAGTTCAGTTAGTTGAAGCTAAGGTCATGAGACATCCTTTGTTTTAATAAGATCTCAAACTTGAAAAGAATACTCTCATGAGATGAACACTCCCAAATCAAAGCCTCAGATAATATTAGATAAACAGAGTGTGTTCAGGTGGAAAGAATGTCCCACAAGGGAAAGAGTGGATGTAAGTTAATTGTCACTGTGTCATAAGGCATTTTTCTTCAGTTGGGAAACACTTTCAGGTCCATAGAGATTTCTCCATCATTTCCTGGTCGTTCCAGGCTGCCAGCACTGCCTTACACTCTGAAGATGGAGTCTGCAATCTCCGACTGACCCTCACTCCATAGTACAAAGAAAGAAAGAGAAGAAAGTGCAAGGCTGGCATAGAATTTAACTGTTAGAGGAAGGAAGCTTATTGCCCTTAATGAAAAGACACAAGCATTTTATTTGCCAGAAGGAAATTGTGGCAACCTGAAAGCCATAAACACAATTTGTTTAAACTGCAGAAAGAGTTAACTTAATTAGGTTGGAAACAGGAAATTTTGATGATCCTAATAAAATGGACTCTTTCCTGTTCTACTGTGCATAATTCAGTCTGCAATGATTTCCCTTATGACATGGATCGGCTGCAAGCCTCTTAGGCAGCTGACCCTCATTAATTAATAATTGCATGTCCTGGGTAACATGAGTCTCCAAGTCAGCCTCTTTGTTGGGCAGATTTAAGATCCATTAAGGTATATTTAACCCTGAGTGGGGAAGAGAAATAATTAGGATCGATGAGCTGGAAATCAAGCACCTTGGAGTACAGGAGACCGCAGTCCTGGGGGAACCGAGGTGCCCCACAGGCTTCACTGCCGTAGGGAAAGTTCACTGCTGTATATACCAGCGGCATCCATTTTTAATATTGATTTATATTTGTGTCTTGCATATACCACATCAATCATTTGAGGAAGATGGAGCCCAACAGATAAAACTAGATATTCAATTATGTATAACTTCGTTTCTTTCGTGTTGGCTTTTCCAAGCTCACTTGCTACTAAATGATATATTTTTAATTAGCTCAGGATGCCTGGCGCTCAGAAGTTGGCTCGGGCTCTCTCTGGAGGCCTTTTGGCTAAAGGAGCTGTTTCCGGTTGCGCACCTCTTCCCGCGGGCAGGACAAGTGGCCTGTCTGTCACCCAGCCACTGTCGCCATGGGTCTAGTCTGGACTTTTCCTCAGTACGGCCCCCAGCTTCTCCCAGCACGTGCTTCGCCGCAGTCCGATCTGTTCTTCTCACTCTTGAAGTGAATCTGTTTCCTACTTTTCATGGTCTCCAGATCCTCCCTCTGAGCCCCGTTTCCAATCAAGCTGGCTCAGAAACCCCCAGGATTATTTCAACACTCGCTTTAAAATCTTTTCACCATTTATACACCTCAGGAGCCCAAAATACTTCTCAGCGGTCATTTACGTTTTTACCTATACGTCTCCATTGCCAGTAGTCATTTTGCATGTGGTATGTTTTATTGTAAAATGAGTTTTAAAAGCCCAAACTGATAAAACACAACTACACATAAGTACTAGCTGCCACAAATTTTAATGGATCTATCATTTCCATAGTACGGACTTATCAAAACAGTGCTGCGTGGTAGAAGTTTCAGCACTAAGTGAGCCGTTGTTCCTCTGACCTTGCTCTGTGCGGGGCTTGGGTTGTAGCGCACACTCTCCGAGGATCTGAGCACACAGGTCCTCACGAACAGCCGGAGATGACTGAGCTGATGTTAGGATTTACCCATCGACACTCACCGGCCGCGGAGTGGAAATGACCAAAGAGCAACTGAATCGCAGTAATGAACAGTGTAGATCAATGACCAGCAGGCCTTCAGGCCTAAAGCCCGGGGGACTCCGCTCTCACTGAGTGACTTGGTGCTTCTTTGACACAGCACGGAGAGAGCCAAGGCTCCGAGGGACGCACGAGCGGCCGAGAGCCCTGGACCCCCAGCGCCCCTGGCACCCAGGCTGCCAAATTCCACGGCAGGGAGGAACCCACGCAGACCCTCCCTTGATGCCGTGAGGGTATTTGTTGCCTGCAAGTTGCACCTGCTCCCACCTACTGAGCCACGCTTTGTGAGAGGTGCCAGGAGGAGGGTCCTGGGGCCAGACATCGCTTGGGGCGTCTCTTAGTAGAAACATGCGTGCGTCTGTTCGGCAAGACAGCTGGTTACGGCCCGGACACCCGAGCCCCTGCGGAGAGGAAGTGGCGATGTGCAGGTGCCGCTCCTGTGCCAGCGCTGAAGCGGAAATCTCTGCCAGGGGCGAGCAAGGGTTCTCTCCATTTCCTCGTATTTTCTTCTCTTCCTGGGAGTTATTTTTGTTTTGTTTTAATACAACGTTTTTCTTTTATAAAACTTATTAAGAAATGCAAAACCAGAAAACAAAATCAGAACAGGATCACAATCCGAATCAACAAAAATAGTAATAATAAGATGACATTATAATGTTTTCCGTTGTGACCAAATTTTTGATAGGTTAAGAAAAGTGTTCATGAGAAACAAATATTTTAAAGTAAATTGATATGAGACCCATATAGGTAATGCACCTAAGAGATACTTAATTTATTATTATCTTATATGTACTGCAATTTAAGAGTTAAAAATACTGTGTATATGTACTGGCTTGCCACATGATTGTAATAAAATAATTTTAAAAGGAAAAATGTCAAAGCTTATCAAAAACAGAAAACAATAAATGAGTAAATATCTACAAATAAATTTGAAGAAAACATACCACTTTAACAAGGACAAGTAATCAATCACATACTTAAAATATTTATCAATAAAAATAAAAACTTTTAAAAGGCTAAATATCTATGCAAACATGACAATGACAGAATCTACTTCAATGATGTGTAAACAGAATAAACATGTCTTGTATTAATGTAACCTAATTTCCATTAGGTTTGTCCAAAACAAAGGGAAAAATAAACATATTCTGTCATGTGGTAATAAACAGTACAAAAGAAAATAATGACTGGGAGTGAATTTGTGAGAAAAACTCAGTTTTTTTGCTTGTTCTTGGATTAATTACTTGTGCCATTGGAGATAAGAAAAAATGACTTCTGAGCACAAGTTCTGCAGTGGGACTAGTGGAGATTTAGCTCAGTGGTTCCAGTGCCTACCTAGCAAGTGCAAGGTCCCTGGTTCAATCCCCGGTAACCACACACAACTATACCAGGCCTGGTGACTCACATCCCCCACCTCCAAAAGGCACATTCTGGAATCTGAAAGGTGGGAACCAACCTTGTGAGGGGCAGAAGCCCTGAGAGCAAGTGACCTGGAGGAAGAGATGCTACAAAACTCTGGCGAATGCTACCAAGGCTGTGGAATGGACTAGAGATCATCTGCACACAACCTGGAGTCCTTCCTGCACATGGCTGCTAGTCAAGCTTATCCAGAACCCTCAGGGAATTTGCTCATAGTTTGTTGACAGTTTCTGCACCATGAAGTTACATGTTCTTTACCTTTATTGCCAGGAAACAATCAGAATGATAACACGAATTTCAGATATGATGCCCTATGTTGGTACGGACTTGCCAAAGGCTTGAGTATCTGGTTTTGTTCTTTGAGTTTCTAGTTAGTTCTGTGGCATTTTGCCTTCCGAATAGGCAGAGAGAGGGAAAAGTTTAGGGGGAGAGATTCTTTGGAGGGAGAGGCAAGTAAGAATAAATTTATTGGCATTAGAATAAAGATTTGCATTTGGATTTCTTCCCTTTTTGTTCTTGTTTCCAATAGAGAAAATGGAAGAGCATGATCTCATTGATACAAAAGCCAAGTATGATTTGTTTTCCCAAACATCCCATGTAACTAAGATGATGACTTGTCATTCTTGCATATTTTTTCTGTCTAATTAGAGAGAGAGAAAATAGATTTAAAACAAAGCAAACTTCTGGAGAAAAAATAAAAATGGGTAGCATGAAAGGAAACACTGGAAAGTAGTTTTACAGGTGAAAAGAAATTTACAAAAAGAGTATTCAGTCTTATTTGTGGTTCTTATGCCAGGAACTATCAGTTTTCATAAATACATCATACAACACATTGATGTGTATCTTGGGAAATAGTTCTGAAATGCGTTTGCAATTTTGGTATAAGACTAGCGATTTCTTTTTTGCCTAAAACACACAAATTAACAACTATGTAGAGGAAGACACACACAGTAAGAAGAGTCAGACAACATGACAAACTCCAGGGGCAGAAGCTGAGTTACACTTTCCTTCTGATGCTGCCAAAGATCATTCCAGAAGGTAAGGAAAGTGCTTTGAAACTGTGGCTATTATAGAGCTGAACCCGAAGAACTGTCTCGCTAGTGCCTACCTAGTGCCCTGTCTGGGTGTTGGCTGGAGACGGACCTGAGACGTGTACGTGCGGACCCCACAGTCCGCCGCTAGTGTGACCCTTCACTGTGTGCTGTCGCTGAGTGGAGGGAACGTGCTCGCAGGTTAGCCAAGCCCAGCTGCCGTGTGCGACCATGGGCGAGCAACACGCAGGAAGGACACCCAGCACACTCCGGTTGGCCTCGCTCTGTGGGTTGGAAGCCTGAATGGAACAAAACCCCAAAGGAAGAAGGAAATGCTCTGGTATCTGAAGAGCACTAGCCTTCTTGAACACGTGTGTCCTTTGCTGCCCTGGACTTGGGCGTCAGTCTCCACTGTCCTCAGGCCCCACACAGACGCGCACTAGTGACTCTCAGGGACCTTCCGGGCCTGCCGCTGCAGACGGTGCTGGTCCTGTTGCGTCTCTGCTCACTCTGGTTCTGCAGCTCTGGTCCCAGGGGCTGGTCAGCGCCAGGGGCCTCTGGATTCTCCTGCCTCTCGCAGTCTCCTGGTACCCGAGCTAACGCGTGCATCATTACACAGGCATCATCTGCTGATTCTGTTCCTACGCAGAACTCTAACATAGAGCTGCAGTGTCAGCAGAGAGCCACATGTGCTTCATGATCTCAAAAGTTTGTTAAATAGGGCCAGAGGGTTAGCTCAGTGGTTCCGGCACCTGCCTCGCAAGTGCAAGGTCCTGAGTTCAATCCCCGGTAACCACATACAATGCTGGGCGTGGAGACTCACGCCCACCAACAATCAACACCACATACCACAGTGCCGGGCGTGGTGGCTCACGCCTGTCATCCCAGCACTCGGGAGGCAGAGGCAGGAGGATTGCTGAGTTTGAGGCTTGCCTGGGCTACATAGTGAGCTCAGGGCCAGCCTGAACTACAAAATGAGACCCTGTCTCAAAAAAAAAAAAAAAAAAAAAAAAGCTTGTTAAATAAGTAGCACCCAAGATGTCATTTTTTCAGTACAGGAAGAACTCACTATGGCTTTTGTATTCCTTTACCAGGAGTCACACAGTTACTTCGTACTCTCAGTTATCCTCCATATTCTGCTTGACCTTAAACTCACAGGATGGAACCAAAGCTTCTAGAACCTTCAGTGTGCTTCAGAAAATCTATGATGTGTAGACTAAAATCATAAATTTAAACTGACAGAAAGACATACAGTAACTAATCTCAAAATGACATGAATCATGAATGATAGGATCATCAGTGAATCCTACGCCTGTTAATGTGTGCACTTTGCATAATTTTTCTAAATTTTTTTCACAATATTTATTGTAGTGACTTATAAAATGTTTATTTTCTTTGCTTTATTTTGTAAGTATATTGATAGAGAGTAATCCTGCACATAGAATGGGGAACAGCTACTTCTGGAGATTTGCCTTATTTCCTCTGGAGATAGATTTGCCTTATTTCCTATGTTGAATCTACAAACTATGAAAGGCAGAAATGTCAGGAAAAAATTTCAAAAGTGGTCTGAGAAGGAATTGTTGAAAATAAAATTCCACAACCTGCTAAAAGCAGCCGTGTATGTTAATTTGAATCAATCTGGTCTCAATCATTCTGAAGCAACATTCATTATGATGTAAATTTAAGATGATTCTGACAGTTCATCACATTCAAGTCACGGTTAACATTTTTATGATCTTTATTACACTACAGTAGCGTAGAGCGTTGCTCCTTAACAGCTTTGGACCGTTCTCTCTGGGGATCAAGAAACTCATGCCTCTGAGGACACTGTGGGATGTTCCTCTTCCCACCACGGACTTGAACAGCCCAGGGCCAGGGGCTCGGTGCTGATTGTGAATTTTGTTTGTTCCTCCACCACGTGTGGAAGTGAACATAGTAAGAAACTAGTTTACAGATAATAAAAAGAAGCTCAAGAACGTTGAAAATACTTCTTAAAATTTCACAGTGAAAAAGTGCCCCAAACTAGAAAACCTTTACACAATCAGTCTATTACTTGAAACTTTAAAGTTAGAAAATGTTGGAGTTACATTGTCCAATTACAGCCTCGTGCTGATTGCCTGTTCTAACAAATAGAAGCACCGATGAGTATCCAGCCTCACCAACAAGACTTTCCCTCAAGAAAATAAAATTCTCTTCCAAAATGTTCTCAAATAGCCTCTTTGTGTTGATTTATCCAATCTTGATAGATTGGATGCAATTCATGCTATGTGAGTCATATCCATCAAACATTTGTAATTTTAGTGAGATTCCAGTAAAATCCTATTTACAGATTTTAGCTATCAGTTTTTATATTGCAAGAAAAAGAACTTAACCTTAGCCAAGAAATCTGTATACACAATAACTAATAAAATAACGCACTGAGAAAATGCCAGGTACAAACTACATAGACAGTCTATTAATGCAATGCCAAAATTTTTTGCAATAGTGTGGTTTTGGCAGCCAATAAAATAAAATGAGCCAAGAAACATGTAATGTAAACATCAATTTTTAAGGGGGCTTCAAAGACTATAGAAGAATATGTATTAGTCGGCCAATATACTGAGAAAATTAGCTAACTATATGAAAATATAATTAGATCTATGCGTCTCTCATATCATTCAGAATGGCTGGATACATTGTCAGCAAAAAGGGAAAGTATTATTTTAAATCCTGCAAAATTTCTACAAGAAAGTATTGGCAAATAGTTTTATGGTCATCTAGTAGATAAATACTTGAAAATATTTATAAAAACAAAAGCCCTGTGGGCTAAGGATTACACATTTGTCTAAAATTAAAGCATTATGTGAGGTTTGGAAAAATTAAAAAACAAAACAATGTTCATATGTGAAATAACATAACAGAAGAAATTTTCAATTCAGACAAACTAATAAATATTAGTATCCTGAGCATGGCTGTACATACGTGTGTATGTGGATAGGTTACTGCACAGCGACAGGGTGAGGGAGATGGACAGACTTTCAGAGGGATACAACTTCATTTTTTATGTTTTGTGTTCCAGTGAAACACCCAGTCTGAAGTGATCAAGTGATCAAAGGCAACAGATATCACGTGTGCTGATCACTGATCTGCATTTGAAGCGCAGCCGGTAGGGACCACTGGCTTGTGCTTCCTGTCTCTCCCGCCTCCATCTGCGTATGATTCCTGGGCCCCTCCTTGCAGTGTCCAGAGTGCTCAGTGTGAAGATTTCCTGTCTCAAGAGACTAATCTGGAAGTTGAAGCACCTTGCATTGGGTGACCCCAAATTTATGTGGAATCATTCTTGGTGTCTAAGAATTACCTTTGATTAATGACTGAGTATGGAAGAATGTACAATAACAAGAATATTAGGAGGCGGGATCACTATGGAGCCATTTTAAGATATATCACACAGATACATATACTAAAGAGTATATAATAGGTTGTGAAGTATCTATTATGTCCCTGTGTAGTACAGTAATTAAACATATCATTAAATATATGATCTACCAGATAGTAAAAATCGATTTTTAAAATAATCAAATTCAGATTCCTTCTCTAAGAGTCTCACAAGAGTGAGGCCCTGCATTTGATTCCTGGTACCAAAACTACACAAAAATAAGGGACAATTTACCGAGTGTGAGGGTGTACTCAAGATTCGGGATCTGAGACAAGAGGGTCACTGAGGGCTTGAGGCTGGCCTCCCGCACTACACGAGACCCTGTCTCAAAATAATAAAAACAATCTTTAAAAATCACATAGCTGTCTGTAAGTTGGAAAAAATTTTTAAATGATTGTTCATGAGAACAGCATGGCTTGAAATGAAAAATCAGAGATAAATCACATCTATAGAGAAATTTTTAAAAATGCAATGTTGCTGAAACTAATTGATAAAGATTTAAAAAACATTGACTTTTAAACATAGAACATGCTGTGTGCTTGAAGAACTAAATATACATATTCATCCAAAGAGAGGAAGAGAGAACCAGGAAATTTTAAATAAGCAGACCATCACCGATGAGCCCTTTGGATGAGTCTTGCCCTCCGAGTGAAATCTGGAGAATCCCGCCTTGTCTCCCCCAGTGCCAACTGTGCAGAGTTGGGGTTAGAGTGAGCCCTTGAGTTACAACTGTCTTGACTTACCAATGCCTTGAGTTATGACCAGAGCTTTAGTTTTAAATCACAAAGCTTGAATGACGAACCGAATGCCAGCACCTTGTGCTTCCAGGCGGCCTCAGACACAGATGTAACCCTTGAAAGTTCTGGGAGGAACATGACAGCATCTTCCCCTGTGTGAGGTCCGCAGCGAGATCCTGGGCCAGCGTCTCTCGAAGGGCGCCGCCGTCTGCTTGTGTACAGAAAGGCGACTTTGAAGGCCGAGGGGGAAGCCTGCCAGCTTCAGTTAAAACCACCCTTCGAGAATGGATTGCGTCCCTAAGTCAAGGCTCCACTGTATACTACTGTTGGTAGAGATGCACTGGTTTGTAAAAGTCAAAATAAAAAAAAAAAAAACAGTTTGTTTTTTGTTGGTGTTGTTGTGGAGCGGCGTTCTTGCCCCTGCTGCTGGCGGCAGCTCGGCACAGGGCTCCCTCCGGTGGGCTCCCCGGGACCGAAGCCCAGGGGCTCAGGCTCTGCTCTTCAGACGCTTCCATCGTTTCTGGGCCTGACCCCCGCACGGAGACCCCAGTAGCTCTCCCAAAGCAGGGAGTCACGCTTCTTCCAGGAGGCTTCTGTGTAACATCGATCTCAACACATATTTCCAGGAGGCCTCGGCCTGGAGGATTACCGGAGTCTAGATCTAGGACTCCATGCTGACCCCGTCCCCAGGGGACAGGCCGTCGGTCCTGCTCTCCTGTCGAACTCCGCTTCTGCCGCCCGACCTGCTTCCCAAGGTGGAGCTTGGAGAGCCGGCCGGCACCCCCGCCAGAGACCCCGAGCAGAGCCCTTCCTCGGCAGGTTGTCGTCGGATGGCGGCAGCTCCTCCTGAAAACGCACGGTCCCCCTCGTCTCGCAGGCCGGGTGAGACGGACACATGCGGCTGCTCCTGGGTCACTGGGCTCGTCTGAAATCGTCTGTTTCATAAACAGAAAGACAGTTACAGACCAATATATTTACAAACTCACATACAAACCAGATAGGAAAGACAAGCCTTACGAGCCTAAATTGTGTGACATATATTTCAAACAACAGACTCTTCAGTTGAATACCCCTGGCTGAAGTGGAACTATTTCCAGGCTCACCCAGAAAATCGGTGTCGAATCGCTTTGCACACGCCGGGTCTCTCCGCAGCACCTGCGCTCGCCGGGGTTACAGGTGGGCAGGAGTGCGCATGGCCGTACCTTCCACCAGGGCCTTTGTTTCTACAGGAACAAGAAGCCCTTGGCCACTGTGCCAGGTCTGGTTGAAACTGGCCTCCGGGATGAGAAGTTATTAGTGGGGAAGGAGGGAACAGACTGACGCGGTGATTTTATAATTCCATTGTCCTAGGAAACTAGGCTAATGAGGGCTGACTGGTGCAAATAAAAATGATCATGAAATGCTCCAGGCACCACACCTCTATAAATAGGGGAAGGAGCAGCCTATAAAACCTGTCCTGCTGCCGCAGACACTGCGCTGTGAAGGGAAGCGCAGCCTAGAGAGAGAGCAGCGTGACCCACCCCCCCTGCGACTTGTCCCTGCTTTGACCCTGAGATGACCTTCACCACTCAAGGAACAAAAGCCCGAGAGGAATGACGGAGACGTTTCCAGTTTCTTTTGTTCTAGTTAACAGTGTGCTTCGTTAATTATACGTATCAATGTATTAACACAATTAATTTATTAATAATTCAATGTATGTGACTCAGAAAACAAGTCAGAGAGCAAAGTGCTGAGGAATTCCCATGTAATGGAGGAGATACTCAGAGTTCCCGGGGTGGGTGAACAAGGCATCCTTTGACGAAGAGTTTTCAGTTTTGAAGAAAGATAGGTGCTTGTGATGTACTAGGGTCGAGTCAACCCTCCAGCTTGGCCAGTAACTCAGAGGGATTTTGTTCAAGTCCTCAGTACTATTTGAATTTTGTTACCAGATCACACGCATTTTTGGAAACAAATTTGCAGCATACCTTACCAGGTCCTGGAAGGTGAAGACTGACAACTAGGAGAAGAAGGGAAAAAAAACAGAAAGTAAGAAACCACTCCTGCTGCCGTGGGTGGTAGAGGCACCGCAGGTACTAAAGGGAACAGCATCAAACGAAGGGAGAAAATGCTGGTTCATGGAGACTGTTAGGAAACTCGTTCACTCGAGAAACACATTCTGTTCAGATTTCAAATTTAAACTCTGCACCTGAAAATACAAAGCTGTGATACAAAAATGTCGGGGAGTATTTTCTTCAAAACAGGAATATAAAAGAACTTCAAAAACACTAAGAAATAATTTGATGAACTTAATCATATCCTCAAAGTAACAGTTTCAGGTCACAGCCCCTGTGGTCAGAGGCTTAGGTGCTTCAGCCTTGTGACCGGGGACAACAATTTTGGCCCATTATTAGCTGGTCGGTGTGTCCCTCAGATTCCCTCTCAGAGAAGAGGTTATCCCAGTTCCTTTCGATAGCGTATCCTTAAGGCATTCATGGTTGCATTCATGGATAAAAGAGGATGACACGTGCTGGGCGTGGTGGCTCACACCTGTCATCCCAGGACTCGGGAGGCAGAGTCAGGAGGATTGCTGAGTTCGCGGCGGCTTGCCTGGGCACCATAGTGAGCTCAGGGCCAGCCTGAACTACAAAGCGAGACCCTGTCTCAAAAAAAAGAAAAAAAAAAAAGAGGATGACACAAAAACTTTAGATGATGATGACATCCTGGGAGAAGACACTTGCAATGTCAGAACCAATAAGGGGCTATGCATAGAAAAGGCACCTTACAACTCCAAATGGAAGCGCACAACCTCCAGAGCTGCGATCCAAGAGGCAAAGCAACATACAAATACTAAGACGTGTTCACAGTGAGAGAGATCCAAGTAAAATAAGGGTATGTGGTTTTAAACCCACTGGGCTGCCTATAATCAGGAAGCTCGGTGATCTCAAGCAGGATGGAAGCACAAGCTGAAGAATCTTCACATCCAATTAATGAGACTGGAGACCGTAGCAGACAAAGCAGAGAGATTCACACTTCATGAGGCACCGTTTCCTGGCTCGACAGCCCAGAGAAATTATCACTCACGTCTGTAAAGGACAAGCCGGAGGGCGTTCACTGCAGTGACATTCGTGGAGGAACAGAGATGAGAGCTACCCGGGTCCCCATTTCTGCAGCAGTGAAGACACATTATATCCGGTTCTAAATCAATTCACAGTCACATTACACAGCCCCGATACATACGAAATAGCATGTAGATCCAAAGACATATGTTTACATGGACAACATTATACAACTTAGGTTAATCACGTGTTGAAATAATATTGTGCGTTTTTCAAGCTTACGGACCAAAGCAAGGGTATAGTGTCTGTGTGGAACTTTCCACCTGCAGTCAGGGGGGGCTACTGGGATCAGTCAGGAAGGAAACAAGATTAGATGTCCAGCTCTCGGGTGGCGCCCTTGTCTAAAGCAATGAGAATAATGCACCTTGATATGAGAAATATGGCTGACGAAATCAGATCCCTCCAGTCCCGACCGCGCAAACAAAGACGGACGTATCTTCTTCGGTTTTAGACCCTTTTCTGGAATTTTGACTCTCCCGATTTTTCATAGAATTGGCGTATCCAGAGTCAATTTGGTTTCATAATTATCATCCATTGGAAACGAGGTTTCTCTCAGGTACTTGCCTGGCAAGTGCCGCCCATCTTGCACAGAGAAGAGAGAAGATTGGAAAGCTATTTTCCAAGGGCACAGAATTTTTGTAGTTAGTGCTTGCAAACACTGCACCCATCAGAAACGTCTCATGTGGCACAATGGAGAGCAGCGAGACTCCACCAACATCACAAAACCCCAGATCAAGCATTGCCGAGTCCCTGAGAGGCGGAGGATTTGCCAGGGACAAATGTTAAACAGGCCCTTGTGTCAGTTTGTATGAAGAATTAGGACTTGTCCCTGGAAATCTGCCCCAAACGGCTTTTTCACTTGAGTCTTAGTTCAGTTAGAAATCAGAAGATTCAAGTCCTGTGCACTACACAAAACTTACTAACAGACTTTGGAAGACATTTTACCACTTCTGATATTTGTTTTGTTTTATTTACATATCTAATGGACAATAATCTGAATGGTGCTTCTTCATGTGATGTGATGCACTCACCTTTGAATTGAATGGACGGAAGTAATTCTGTGCTCCCTACTCAGGCCCTTGCCTATGGACATGGAGTTATGCCACACAATGACACACTTACAAAGAGATGCATCCTAATTGCTACAGCAGAGGGTTCGGAAGTCACCAGACCCACTTTCTCAACCATTTGGAAATGAGGCAGCCTGATGTCCTCTAAGATCCCATGGCCAGGAGAGCCGGAGCTGAGCCTGGAGTTGTCACTTGTGAGTCTCAGATAACTATGTTTCTTTGAAGATGAACTCCATTGGCACACAGTCAGTCAGGGTCTGCCCTGCCTGATCCAAGTGCTCATAGCAGCTCAGTGTGTGATAGCCCAATCTTGGAAACAACCCAGATGCCCATCAACTAGAGACTGGATAAAGAAGATGTAGTTTTGGGGGGAGAAAGGAACCCTCCTCCAATGTTGGTGGGATTGCAGTATTGTGCAACCATTGTGGAAATCTGTGTGGAGATTTCTCAGAAAACTAGGACTAGGGGTCCCATTTGACCCTGCTATCCCCCTGCTAGGAATATACCCAAAAGAATTTTAAAAATCACATTAGAAAGACAGATGTACACCCTTGTTCATAGCAGCTCAGTTCGTGATAACGCAATCTTGGAAACAACCCAAATGCCTATCAACTAGAGAATGGATAAAGAAGATGTGTGGGTTTTTTAAAAAAATAAAATGGAGTATTATTCTGCCATAAAGAATGACATGATTGATTCATTTATGGGCAAATGGAGACACCTGGAGGACACGCTAATGAGTGAAATAAATAGATCATAGATAGGCAAATACCAGATCTTCTCTTTGATATGAGCACCTGTAGATGCAAATGAGCTCTAGAAAGTATGAGTTTTTGTAGAATGGGAAATTTCCATAGGAAATTTGGTGTGGGAATGTAATGAGGGGAAGGAATAAATATGATTCGGAAAGAAAATAAAAGAGCATGTATATGGGGGTGGGGAGGTGTGGGTGGGTAGAGATATGGATAAAAATGAGAATTAACTTGTGTCATATACTGGTATAAATTCCCCAATGTTATATGTGATTGTGAGATGTA
The DNA here is from genome assembly GCA_004025085.1 of Thryonomys swinderianus. Lineage (NCBI taxonomy): Eukaryota > Metazoa > Chordata > Mammalia > Rodentia > Thryonomyidae > Thryonomys > Thryonomys swinderianus. The sequence continues at coordinate 26,987 of PVIC010020473.1, forward strand.
TATAAATTGTATCAATAAAGAATTCAATTTAAAAAAAGATGTAGTTTTTTTATAAAAGGGAGTATTACTCTGCCATAAAGAATAACAAGTTTCATTCATTTATGTGCCAATGTAAACACCTTGAGGACACAATAATAAGTCAAATAAATAGATCTCAGTTATGTAAATACCATATCTTTTTTCTGGTGTGAGAACCTGTAGATGTAAATGAGTTCTAGAATGTATGATGTATTTCATAAAATAGGAAATATTCAAAGGGAATGTGGTGAGGGAACATAATGAGGGTAAAGAATAAATCTGATTCAGAAAGAAAAAGAAATAGCATGTATAGAAGGTGTGGGGAGTTGTGGGTGGGTAGGAATATGGGAAAAAATGAGAATTAACCTCTGTCATATGCTGGTACAAATTCCCCAATGTTGAGTGTGATTGTGAGCTGAATACAAAATGTACCAATAAAGAATTCAATAAAATAATTCATTCCCCACAAATGAAAGCTCCAGCATTAGCATGATGATTTCTTTCACTGTTTACTCTTTTATCAGTGCATGCTTGCAGCGTGTGATGACTCCATTCTTCACGAGAAGGTGCTCTTTGTACATAATGCACCTGATTTCTGCTTCATGACCTTTTCCCATGTTCTTCGTGAGCCATGTGCATTAAAACGTAGTTTAATTATCTTTTCATACTCTCTCCTTTCCCTTCATATCTTGGTCCCCTTTCTTTTTGGAAAAAAAAAATCTACCTTCCCTTTTCCTATTATCTGTCTTTCACTTTGTTCTTTCATTTGGTCTGGGGTTTTCTTAAACATGAGAAAACATCCAATATTTAACTGTGTGTCTAAATCATTTCATTTACTCTCGTGATCTCAAGGTGCATCTATTTTCCTACAAATGACTGAAGTTTATCCTTCTTTAGGGCAGAGTGGTACTATGTTGTGTATAAATACTACATTTTGTTTACCCACTTATCTGTTGATGGACATTATTTAGGGAAAGATATAAAAATGGTATTTATTTTCACATTATTATCCTGGCCTTATTTAGATGGTGAGCAGTCACATCAGTCAAATAAATATAACAGTCGATCATGTCTAATAGCAGATTTATATTTCTATAACTGAAGGACATTAAGAAAAAAATTCATAAAATGCAATTTTTTAAAAAAACAGCTAACATCCCAAGAGTTCTTCAAGGTATTAAAGGTTGAGAGGGCAGCCAGCTGCACTGTTTTCCATGCAATTGTGAATAAAATTAAACATGGCTGTAATAACAGTAATTATTAACTATAAGTACTGTACACTTCAAAGCAGCAACACATGAGTAGTGTAGGAAGGTAAAAATGGGCATCGGATTGAAACTTGAGAAGGAAAGTGCCCGTGGACTCGCGGGGTCCCCGGCACACGAGCTGGCACGGAGTCGGGGTGTCACCCACCGCCAGAGCCACCGAGGGGCGGGAGCGCGGCCGGGAAGCCCCGCCCCGCAGCGGGCGCCCGAGTCCCGGCGCCCACGCGGTGACCCGCCGCCCTCGCTTTCACGCACGCAGCCCACTCGCTGGCGTCCGCGCTTTCCTTCTCAATGTGCATCTTGGGCAATTTTATTCACACAAGATTAGAGACAGGAGGTCGAGGCTAACTGGGGAAAACCAAAACCACGAGAAGTCTCTTCCATGGACACATAAAATCCCATTTGTCCATTTAAAAGAAAATATTGTGCCAGCACTTCCCCAGTCATTAGACTTCCTCCGCAGTGCTGGATTGCGAAATACACTCACATATCGTATGTCACTGTGTTCTAGAATTTATAGATGTGTGTGAAGACTTCTTAGCTTCTTCTAAAACTATACAAGAGAGAATTTAATCTTAGTTCTCCTGAAAACAAAAATAGCAATAAATGCAAACACGTTTTCAAGTCTAGTTTAAAGAGTACGAGTGAATACCTGATTGATGTCTTGCAATGTTACAGAAAAGAGTCATCCGCATGTGACAGCTACAGTGTGTAATCATACCCACTTCACGGATGCTTCTTCTCTTCCAACTGAGAAAAAAAAATAAACTTGGAAATCCTGGCCTATTCTGTGGCTGGAGACTCTGACCCATTAGCAGCAGAGATCTAGCGATAATTAGTTATAAAATGCAGAGTAATTAAAATGGAGCTTTCCTTTAGAAAGAAAATTACTCAGTCTTTTGAAAAACATGTTTTCTCATTTTACAAAAGCAGCGGTAAAGTCCTGTGGACTTTTTTTTTTTTTTTTTTTTTGCTTTTTGGAGACAGGGTCTCGCTTTGTAGTTCAGGCTGGCCCTGAGCTCACTATGGTGCCCAGGCAAGCCGCCGCGAACTCAGCAATCCTCCTGTCTCTGCCTCCCGAGTGCTGGGATGACAGGCGTGAGCCACCACGTCCGGCACTGTGGTATGCGGTGTTGATCGTTGGTGGGCGTGTCTCCACGCCCAGCATTATATGTGGTTACCGGGGATCGAACTAAGGTCCTTGCGCTTGCGAGGCAGGCGCCGGAACC
>PVIC010020474.1:0-29507 GCA_004025085.1 Thryonomys swinderianus
TGTCTCAAAAAAAAAAAAAAAGATTAGAATATTAATGTTGTTCTAAACAATAACCATTATATTTCAGTTTGTTTATCTTGTATTATATCTCAAAGTAACTGCATAATTTGATAATTTGTTACCTTTTTCATTTCATAGGAAATTTTATTTCATCATTCTTTTACAAAGAACTCTCACAAGTAAAACAGCACTTAATGTCTCTACCACCCGCTCGTGAGGGATAGTGTTTCATAGCTGAGATTTCAAATGCGTTCTTTTCTCTTTTTCTTGCCTTGTCCTTAGAAAACCTCTACTGGGAGTGAATTTTCTTCAAAACTGTTGAGCTTTATTTTCAAATCACTAAAAGCATTCTGCAAATGTAGAATGCTATGCATACATGAAAGATTTATTTCACAAGTGAGGAAGCCAGCAGGAGAGAGGGGCTGATTCCCAGAGCATTAGAGAAACAGATGTCTACAGTCTTCCAGAAAGAGCTGCTGGAAGAGGCCGCTAAGTCACAGGCGGGGCAGAGGAGTCCTGCAGAATCAGAAACTGATCACTGGAGGTGTCTAGTCATTTACATCTGTAGTAGAAATTTGCTTCTTTGCCAGACAAAAACCCACAAGTTAACAGGAAACTTTCAGTTTGTTTTACAATCAGCAATATTGAAACAAAAGTATATCCTCCTAGCAAGTTAAACAATCCATGGATAGGCTGGCAATGCCCAGGTGTGATACTGATAGGCCAAACTCTTTTCATTTCCAAGTTTTGGATGATGATTTTATGACAGGTGACAAATCTCCTTGTCACAGTCTTGCCTAAGGATGCTTTCTGTTCAATGGTTAAAATCTTTGGTGTGCTTTCTATTAATAATGAATTTAGCAAATAATGTTTAGCACCATCCAATAACCAGATCATGTTATACATATATTTATATAATGGTTTACTCTTTACAGAATGCCTTTGCATGAAGTTTCAATTTTCTTTAGAATTTAAGGAGAGAGAAGGTCCTTTGATGAAAGTTAAACAAATTCAAAAATTCATTTCCAAGTAGCTAGATTTTGAACAGAAAATGGTTAATTTTTAGTTGCTTCATCATCATACTACCTCAAAAACTAGATTTTGTTACAATCCAGGAAATGGAAGCCAAAGAAAATAATTTCATTTTTGTGAGCAAGCAAATGGGTTTCAAAGCTGGTTTACTGTCCATTAGGTATCATTACCTTAAGTTATTTTTAAAGCATGAAGAATGGAGATAATTAAAACTCATTTGCTAAACAAAATCCTGTAACTAGTAGTTGTATAAAATTAGAGTGAGATTCCCCCACCTTAAATAGTTGCTAAACCACTGATCTTTTCCTGACATTCATTAGATCTGTACTTTTCTTTGAGATTTAGATATTAATTATTGTCTATTCTGAGTTAATTAACCTCTCCAGGTGTCTCTCTGGAAGGTTTTTCCCCTGGAGTCTCTAGAAAGAGTATTTCCTTCTAGAGTCACAGCAGAAGAGCTGTTTTCACAGATAAGACAGCTAACTACTACAGAAAGAACTGGGGATCTGCAGACTGTAAGATGATCTAACAATTTATACACCTTAGAACACAGAAGGCAGCCACAGTGGGGAATATGAATCCAGCGTGAAAACAATGAGGATCACTTGTAATCTTGAGCAAGGAATTTATTTCATCCCTCTTAACCTCATCCACTCAAATGTCACCAGAGATAGTTGTGAGTAATGGACCATACACTACATGAGCGGTTATTGTGCCTTTTATGAATGCCAAGTATTATTACCTAAGGTGCACACCGCACGGTTTCCTCTAGGTCTTTAAATTTTCTGTGTTCTGTCTAGCAAAGGAGACTTGCTGCATACATTCTCTTCCCTCAGCCTGGAATTCTCCCTTTAACACCTTCTATTCTGACTCCTGATTGAGACAGTCATGTTCAACAATACTTGCTTTGGAAATTTTCCTCTATTCCCACTTCCAGGTTAGATGCCAATATGGTGCTTTCTCCTCCTGTCAGATACCTGCCACTCTGAAGTCTACTTGATCATCTCTGCTGTGAAATTAAGCTAAGAGAAAGGATTACATCTATTATATGTTGCTACCATTAAACCAATATATATATGATGATATTAAATTAATACTTATAGAGTGAATACTAAACTACCAAACAGCCCATCTAATTACATGTAGACAGTGTAGTGAGCACCTAATACTTCATAACTTATTTAGAGAATTTAAATGATAGAGTTCTCTCTCTGAGAAAATAAATTATTAACACGCACAAAAAACACAGAATAATGAAAGCATGTTTATGAATATGTAGAGAAATCCTTACACAGACAAGTAGTATGCAGAGATAAATACAAAAGGAAGTGTTTTGCAGGAAATAGAAAAGCCTGAAGCAACCTTCCATAACAGCCCTAAACATCAGTATTCCCGACCATTACTTCAAACAGAACACTCCAAACATCACACTGAGGCTACCCTGGCAACCTGACAAATGTGAGCTGAAGACACAAAAGAGTTCTGGAGGAGCTGAAGGAGAATTCTTTGTTTATGGTCAGTTCGGCATTGTTTCCTTTGAGCCTTTGTTGCTGAGAATAAAGGGACCCATGCTCATCATACAGTCTGTCAGGGCATCATTTCTACAGGAACAAATCTTCCGCTGTAGTCTCTGCTAACTATGCTTTTTAGTTCTAAACAGCTTTTCCAGGAACACTTCTGACTGACCAGAACTCTCTGTTCATGTTGACACCCTTGAATTGCTCTGAAATGAATTATTCTCACTGAGGCAAGTGCTGGAAGCAAATTTATAGTGGTTCGGATCTGTCCGTCATTATTTTGGCAATAGATCTGGCCAAATAAATGTATAATCAAAACCTTAAAATGATTAAAAAATACGACTTTAAGGCCATACTTTTCTCTAAGGCTTTTGATAAAATAATCACTTAAACTGATTTATGTTTTATATTAATATATATTTGTACACATACATCAAACTATATACTTTTTATGAATATAAATATAAGAATACATTAAATTATGCACATACAATTCTCCATGTGTGTACAATTTGAGGCAATCTATTTGTGCCATACTCTTTACATGAGAAGCCAACCCTACACATCTGAAATGTTCTAGGATACTGTTTCATAACATTAGAGCACCAACATGTATATCAAAGTGATACTATCTTTAAAAAATGAATTGTTACTAAAATAAATGAGTTCACAACACAATACCAGAATACCTCTAGCAGGGTCAGGGATTTAGCTCAGTGATTCCAGTGTCTGTCTGGCAAGTACAAGGTCCCGGCAAGCAGAAGGTCCCAAATTCAATCCCTGGTACCACATACCACAACGCTGGGTGTGGTGGCTCATGCCTGTAATCCCAGTACTGGAAAGGCAGCGGCAGGAGGATTGCATGGGCTGCATAGTGAGTTCAGGGCCAGCCTGAACTACAAAGCAAGACCTTGTCTCAAAAAACTAAAAAACAAAAAATTTAAAATAAAAAAAAAGAAAGAATATCTCTAGCAAACTAAAGTTTCCAAAACTAATTACTTTCTAATCACAAATTTGTACTTCAAAAACATCAAATGTCCCAATTTCTGATTGTGGGCCAAATAGCTTTTTCCTAATTGTTTCCCTTCAATGTACATGATATTTAGTACTATATCAGAAAAAAATCTGTGAAGTCTTCAATTAAAACAGTTTGTCCTGGACTGTACTACTTTACTGTATAATTTAACAAAATCACTGGCACTAAAACCAAGGGTTTGCAGAACTCACCTAGGGCATTGGAATCTACAAATGAGAACCCAAGAATCAATACTTTGAACAAATGTCTAAAGTCAATTCTCAAACTAAACACAAGAGAGTTTTTCAAAAATATAGATTTGGTTTCAGCAGATTGGAAGTGGCACCTGAAAGTCTATCAGGTCCCAGAAGGTACCAAAACTACTGGTTAAAAGGTCACAGCGAGTAGCATGCTTAGTTATTACCATATGACATAATAAGGAAGTAGCAGTCTAATCATTAATTCTCAAAGCATCAGATACTACTTTGCTTAATTACATACTTGAGAGTCAAAGTTACTATGACTAGTAAAAAGAACAAATTTTTTTTTTTTTGAGACAGGGTCTCACTTTGTAGTTCAGGCTGGCCCTGAGCTCACTATGTAGCCCAGGCAAGCCTTGAACTCAGCAATCCTCCTGTCTCTGCCTCCCGAGTGCTGGGATGACAGGTGTGAGCCACCACGCCCGGCACTGTGGTATGTGGTGCTGATTGCTGGTTGATTGTTGGTGGGCGTGAGTCATCAGGCCCAGCATTGTATGTGGTTACCAGGGATCGAACTCAGGACCTTGCGCTTGCGAGGCAGGCGCCGGAACCACTGAGCTAAATCTCTGGCCCCAAGAACGAATTTTTTAATGAAAATATTTAGAGGAAAGTATTCTTTTTAATCTGTTGAATGACTTTTATACATAAAGATTAAGCTAGTTTTCATAGAACTGAGTGAATTCTGATAAGCAGTTTTTCATTCTACAGCTTCTATAGCCTAATTCTACATCTAGTTTTTACCACATATTATTTCTCTGACTGGTAATTGTTAGGTTCTGTTCTTCCTGTTCCATGATTTTCAAAAGATAACTTTATTTCATTTCTGGTGTTTCTTCACTCCACGTGTATTCCATACATAGTATGTGGAGAGTGCAAGATTAAACGGTCCTGGGAGTCACAGTAGTAAATAAGTAGTAATGTTTCTCCTCAAAACATGTGCTGTTTAGTTGAAGAAACAAGATATGGACTTGAATGCCTTAATTCAAGGTAGAACGTTAAATCACTGCAAGAGATACACCATTGTTATTGTTACAGACATTTAGATGAAAGAAACATTATTTACGATGAGTGCCAGCACACAGCACAGACGTGACCAGCCACATCTGTTTGAGTCCTAATTAGTACACTTGTTTAGCATGGCAGAAAAGCATTGGAGCCCCACCGTCAGGGTTTCAGGACTTCAACCTTGTCCTGAGGTAACTCAAGTGACGGCAAGGGTATCTCTTCAACCTCAGCGATCATACCGTCATTTGGGAATTCAGAAAGATAAATCCCAAGTTTCTCTTTTAGGCTAACCAGGGATTCTTCATGACCTGAGGAATCAGTGTTGAGTGAGCAAAATTTTCACAATGTTCACTTAACGTGCATTTTGGTGCTTACCTTCCAAAATTATGCATTTTCATTAAATGTGCTTTAATTATAAAACTGTTTTCTTCTGTTTAGTTAGGTCCTGGTCTTAGCCTGAGAAAAAATTGATAGTAGACAAAGTTGCTGGTTTAGTCTATTTTTTTTGCCACTGGGACAAAACACCAAACACCTGCAACTTAAAGGAGGAGCAGTTGACTTGGGGTTACATGTTGAGTCTCAAGTGCCAAGCAAGGAGCCAAGTCACAGAAAAAGGATGGCTTGGAGGACAGCTCTCACCTCACAGCAGTCGGGAAGCAGTGTCGAGGGCAGGGTCGGAGAGGGACATACCCACTTCCAAATCACACTGGACAAGTCCACCTCTTCCAAAGAGACTGCACTTCCTAACGGCAAGTCTGCTACAGTGCCCTGGTAATTCAATCACCTTCCAAACACAAGAGGATTTGGGGGACATTTTAAATCTAAGCCATAACCACAGTCTTGTACTGTGTGAAGACTGCATCTAATATCATTGAGCTACTGAATTAAAGTACTATATATTTTACTTTATTTTTAAGAGACCAAAAGAGACTGAAATTATTTCTAGTGTAATTCAAAATATGCAAAATAAATCTAATTCATGTAAACCCTTTTGATTTACAATTTTACTTTCATAAGAAGCCCTGCAAATATGTTACTCATGCAAAAGAAGCTATCCTACCAAGGACAAATTATGAAGCAATTTGCCAGTTCTGTGGCTTAGAGAAAAATATCTACTTGTCCCATATTATACATTTAAAACTGCATAATTCTAAAAGTGTACCACTGATAGTTTCATGAAATACTGAATTGTATGTTTTGTGCATGAAGCAACACCGTTTAATAGAAGAAAATATATGCAAAATTTTTATTGCAGAAAGACAAGATGCATAACATCTCAGCAAGAAGATGATGTTTTTTGACAGCGGTTATTTATGGCATGCTTCCAGGTCGAAATAAAACAGAAGGCATACATGTTTTAGGACAAATGCCCCCTTACTTTCCAAAATTAATCATCTTTAGAGTTTTTCAAGTCATAGGCATACGATACTGTGTTATTGTGACAGTGTTGATCATAGGATTATATTGCAACCCTGTGCTAAGCAAGCAAAGTAACCTGTCAAAAGAATTAAAATGTCAAGACTCCTTCCAACACATTCATGCTATGATAGCTAATGGTGGTTGGTTAAAAAACAATGTCATTTGGGCTTTGGATTTGGACCTGAAGCACAGATCAATCTGTCATCTTTAAAATGTGATAAAACATGATGGACAAGGCTCCTTCTGACACTATGGAGAATGAAAGGAAGAGCAAACTTCAGCTCAGAGCCCACTACCTAAGGTACTCAGAAATCTTTGAACCATTGCTGGTAGATGTTTAGAATACCTCTGTCAATGGTCCAGTCCTATACAGAATTTATGTTAGAATTAGTTCTTCCAATTACTTGTGATCCAGATCCTCATTCTGCTGTCGGGTGTTGTTGACTTTGGCCCTCTAGAGAGAGGAAAAGCTTAAATGTAAGCACAATGCTTGACCTTAGAAGGATTATTTACCATGCATTGACTTCTCTATGAAAATAAATGAATAATTGTAAAGACATAGCTATGAGCAACTATTGCCTTGTAGGAGAAAAGAGAACTCAAAGAGATGGTATAATCCTTTAAATGGATTCTGTATTTCCAAAAATACATACCTAAACATGGAGAGAGGTATGTCTCCATAAAAAAATTCTCCCTTGGCAAAGGAGTTACTTTTAAGTCTTCTAAAATTATAGTAGTATTTGGAAGAGAGGATTCTTGAGTTTTTATTTTTAGGGAATAAAACTATTTAGGGAGATGAATTATCAAAATATAACCTCAATCAGGGTTAGTACAATGTTTGTAGAAGTCACCTTGCAGAATCAGTAAAAAGGGTAAATAAGTTTACCACAAACTAGTAATTATTCCTACAATTATGACATACCATTGCCATCACTGGATGACGCTGTAAAGTAACATTTCAGTAATTGCTTAAAAGAGCATTACATTAAGTAGATATTCTAGGGAAACCATTAACATTCACCCACAAGAAGAATAAAAACAATAGTGGTGAGGCTGGAGGGTTAGCTCAGTGGCTCCGGTGCCTGCCTCGCAAGCGCAAGGACCTGAGTTCGATCCCCGGTAACCACATATAATGCTGGGTGTGGAGACACGCCCACCAACAATCAACACCGCATACCACAATGCCGGACGTGGTGGTTCACCCCTGTAATCCCAGCACTAGGGAGGCAGAGGCAGGAGGATTGCTGAGTTTGCGGCGGCTTGCCTGGGCACCATAGTGAGCTCAGGGCCAGCCTGAACTACAAAGCGAGACCCTGTCTCAAAAAGAAAAAAAAAATAGTGGTATTGACACATGAATTCTTATAGCACACCATCAATATCTTAACTTAAAAACTAAATTCTTTATGCATAAAATAGATGGATCAATAATGCCTCTGATAAATTTTAAATTGCTATCAGTTGAATATAAAGGTTTGAAGAAAATTGTTTTGTGAATATGAGATTAGAAAAAGGAATATTCAAGATGGATATAATATTAAATATGCAATGTGACTGAGTAAATTATCATACTAATGTAATGAATGCATCTGTGTCATTTGAAGTTTATATTTCCATGGAGTGAAAAATTTGTACATTTTTTTTAACTTTTCAAAACACATGCATCACACAGTGATTGACATATGGTGGCCATCTGCTACTAAATGTAGTTGACTTAAGTTTTCCTTTATTCTTCTCATTAGAAAAAGAAGAAATTTCCATACTCTGTCTTAGTTACTTTTGTTATTGCTGAGCCAAAATACCTGACATTCAAAGTTAAAGGAGGAAAGGTTTATTTCAGCTCATGGTTGGCTGGATCCAAGGCAAGGAAAATAGTAATGGTGGGCAAAGGCAGCAAAGCAGTGAAATAGTGAGGCAACAAACTTCTTTATATTCTACCCAAGCTATCCACCCATAGAGTAGCACTCACATTGAGGGTGGAACACCCTTAATCTTAGCATGCACCATGAATTAATCCCAGCATCACATTCATATTTTACCATCACACACTCTAGATCAAACTTCCTCCAAAAACCTCACCTATGACTGAATGAGGCTTTGGGGAGTCATAGATAAAACCATACCATGTACAGAAAATTATTTCAAACATAAATGTAATACCCTATTTTTGTTGAGATTTAGGCATGGGTTTATGAGGAAACAAAAATGAAATAGCTTTGGCAAGATTAAGAACAATTTTTGGAGCTATCATTAGTGACTTCATATTTCTTTCCTTATTTCTCTTTTCAAATTTTAGTATCATTCTCAAAATACCTAGATCTCACTAAGAACACAAAGTGTGAGCTAAACCATTTAAATATATTAGACAGCACATATGTATTTTTGTAGAAAAATATTAAACAGATAATGAAACTTCTCAAAGTTTGTTTTCATCTCACTGTTGTTTTTAAAAAAGGATATGGACTTTTCTACATTCATGGAAACACTGCTTTAGAAAGAAGTCTGCATAATGAGCTAGGTGTATCAGCCTCATAAAGTAGTAAGGATTGCCTCCTAGCCAGTAAATTAATGAAGTGAACGAACACTTGGGACAATCTTAGAGAAGAAAATATTTTGAGCTAAAGCTTTCTCAGCACTAATTTTAATAAAAAGAACTAGAACGCACACTTAATAAAAACTATTTTACCTGTAAAATTTCCACAACACTAAGCTTCTTGTCAATATGGCAGTACATGTAAAGTGAGATTCTTCATACATTTGGTAGTTGTGTCATATGAATAGTACTTGCTTGAATATTAACTTTTATCCTAATGCAAATAAGAATTGATGAAATAATTTCCATAACCATTTCATCATGGCCCAGCCACCCTTAAAAATGTGTAAGGCTCTCCCACCCATTCACTGTAAGAGCCATCAAGGGCCTGACTTCTCCCTGCTGCTTGTGCTCTTTGTCAATGGATGCTTCAGTACAAGTGTCACACAGAAATGAGCAATGCTGTCTTGTCATGTACTCAACAAAATGACCACATTTGATATTGCACTGCTTCCCATGCGCCAGTCTGATAAGTCAGCTCCTACGTGCTGAATGTCTACTCTGTTCCAACAGAAGTTCTACACACTGTTTTAATTAAACAAAAGCACAGCTTTTCCAGCAGCATATCACAACCCTGGAGTTTTTCTTTTCATATTTAGTTCTGTTTCTTTTTTAAATATAAGTTACATTCAAGGAAATAGCAAGGAAAATGTTTCTTCAGTAATATTCTAAAGTTTTTTGAGTAACAATTCTTAGACTAGAAGGGAAAATTGTACTACATGAACTCTAGGACAAACTCCAATGCTATAATTTTATATTGTTTCCTTAATCTCTTAAACAGAGAAAAACTGATTTAACAATATATGAAACTGCTTTCTCATATTTCCATCCTTTGGCCTTTATTTTATATTAAAATGTTCTCTTGTATTTTCTATTTAATAACCTTTGAGACACACATCAAGCATTCCTTCTAACCATATGTGAGGTCTAGATAGGTGATCTTCCCTCTGCTGCCATAGCAACATGTGCATGCACTTGTATGTAGCATTTTTCATGTGTTTTCTTGATCACATTACCTTTTGTTTTTCTTCCAAATTTTTCTATCCTTGTAGCCTAAATTTGTGTTGTGTACAATTTTAGAAATATTGATATCTGGCACAAAATGGAGTCAGAAACTCCCATGGAACTAAAATCCATATTGAACTTTATTCTCCCTGGCTGTGTTAATACTCAATGTGTAAATATTCTAGTTGATTTTATGTCCAAGTTAAATTGGTAAATTGCTAGGCACCATGAACTTCAACAGTAACAACTATGAGTAACAAACTCAACAAGTTAATATGTATAAGACAATGAAACATATAAGTATATATTTATTTTTCTTGTTAGAAATAAAACTGTTAAGAATGGGTAATTTTTTTTTATCTTTGACCAAAGTTTAACCCAATATACTCAATTTCTGACTGGAAAGAAGGGGAGAAATAATATAAATGTAATCTCACCAATTGCTAACAATGTGATTTTAGGGTATAGGTTTTGTATTCCTGTTGATAAAATAAGAATTATAATCCTTAACTTGTAAGGTCATGCTCAGAAATGAAGCTGTTAAGGTAAAATATGTTCTTAAGCATTAGCTCTGCTGACTACTTCTCAAATCACTCCTGGAAATTTATTTTGATCTCAGATATTTCAAAGCATTAAGTTATAATTATGGAAATTAAGAACTGTCTATATTACTGAATTATTTTTCAGAGTATATATATCAATCAACTTCAAATGCATCTTAAATACTCAGTAGCTTTTTCTACTAGTGTTTCTAAGCATTAGGTAATTATGTTGTGAGATGTTTGGTCGTAAAAAATGAAACTAATTAAATTCTTATCTATGCTTAATTCATTTCTGAGTAAGTCAAAGCACTCCTGGCAATCAAAAAATGTAGAGAGATGATTGTTTTTAGGGAACCATGCAGGATCTGGCCAATCTTAGAGTAAAATTTCTAAATTAAATTTAAAAGCTCCATGTGCCACTGTCTTTATTACACAACTTTCTGTTTATTAGAAATTAGTAAAAATGAACAGAAAGACTACAAGCTGGTTACTGCAAGTTGAAAATCAGTTTCATCATGGTTGAATTCTTCCCGTATCAACATCCAGGGTTGTAGGAGGTAGCTGGGCTTCACTTCCCTCTCCATGTAAAATCTTTCTCTTCCACTGTTCTGCCCAAATTAAGCACGTGTGAGCTGTTGGCCAGTAGTTAAATATCCTTACATTTGATGCAATTTTACAGATGTGAATAGTCACTCTTAATTTGTCCCTGGATAGGAAACATTTACATTACAAAAAATATTTACACTGCCCCAAATACCTACTGATACTTGTACTTGTAGGCTACTTTTTCGGTGAATATCACTTGCAAATACCAACATAAAAACTTGAACTCCTCCTCAGTTCCCCTCTCTGCCTCAATTATCCTCATCTAGTTGGTGACTGGATTTTAAACATTCTACTCCTTGATCCCACCCTGAAAAACCAAATGGCAAAAAGGTACCAAGGCAGCTACCAGAGAGATCAGGGTACAAGAAAAGGGACACTGGCATCTCTCTTCTGCCAAACACTTCTTGTGTTCAAGAATAATGGTTTCCACTGCTACCACACCATCAGCATGAAGCTTGATGAGAAAAGCTTCTTGGCAAAGTAAGGAAGTATATTCCCCAGAGCTTGTGGACAAACATGTACATTGAAATACTTCCTGTTTTAATAGACTTTAAGCTCTGAATTCCATAATTAACTGAGCATCCAGGAATTGCAGAGCAAGAGAGGAGAACTAATCAGATACACTTTCAACATTTCTTGAGAAAAAATACACAGCATAGAAAATAGCTGAATAAGGACAACCAAGAATACGTATTCTTCTGGAGGGTTTTCTGTTAGGGTAAAGTATCTGAAAATGTACGTGAAAAGACAACCAGGACAAAAATGCGGAAATGCAGGGGGAGAAGGATATACTTGGAAGAATAGCTCAAGAGTTTATCATTCAAATGAGGAAATGTGGTGTAAGGAACTCCGTGTGGGATTCCTATAGATCCACAAGTATATATGTAAGAAAAAGAACTAAAACCATCTTCTTCAGAAAAAGAAGGAAGCAACATTCACAAATTCATTTATGAAGACACTAGTTGGTATTGCCAATACTCTGATATGGAGGCCAAGCAATGACATCACAAGACATCATAATATAGTATAATAAAGAAGTGGTTTTATAATTAATTTGTAATATAAGTGGACAGTATCTATTTCCCTAAAGAGAGGGGAATAATTTAACTTGGTGGTAATTAAGATACAGTACAGTATACTGATGTTGGGGGTAGCTCATTCTTTACTAAACATTAAGGTACACACTAGAAAAATCAAAGCAATTGGAACTGTCTCATCAGCTTGTATAAGAGAACAAGAATGTAAGTGAGCAGCCTTTCTTATGTTCTAAAAAGTGCATGGTAAGACAATGGAAAGTGTCAGGAGGAAGAAAGTTTCTTTATACTTGATGATATTAAGGATTACTTTATACAAAAAAAATGCTTAAAGTTAGCCCTGAAAAGTCTTAGAGGGCACTAATTTTGTTTATTCCTTTTTTTTTTTTTTTTTTTTTTTTTTGAGACAGGGTCTTGCTTTGTAGTTCAGGCTGGTCCTGAGGTCCCTATATAGCCCAGGCAAGCCTCAAACTCAGCAATTCTCCCACCTCTGCCTCCTGAGTGCTGGATTACAGTCATGAGCCACCACACCCAGCACTGTGGTATGTGGTACTGATTGCTGGAGGGCATGAGTCACCACACCTAGTACTGTTGTATATGGTTACAGGAGATCAAACTCAGGACCTTGTGCTCGCTTCGGCAGCACATATACTAAAACTCAGGACCTTGTGCTTGCTAGGCAGGTGCCAGAACCACTGAGCTAAATCTCTGGCCTGAGGGCACTAATTTTTATAGTTAGTAATTTATCCTCTATTCCTAAAACCAGACTTTTGGAAAATGAAATGAATTCACTTGGGTCACTAGATAAAATGAATATTCTGGGTTTGACCTTAAATTCATGTTACATAAATTTCCATGGTACAGACCAGGAATTTCTTTTTCTTTATTGAGTTTATGGGTATAGTTTAGGTATACATTATGATCACATTCATCACTGAAAATCTGTATCTGTACATGATATATCTTGATTCTTATATTTTCCCATACCCCTGACCTCTATTCAACCTCTTTCCCCCATATATGTAAGCTTTGTTTCTAGTTTTCCTTTTTATCATCAATTTTTCTCTCTCCTTTCTTTGCCTTCCCCTATACCCCCCTTACGTTACCCTCCCCTTTGAATATTTTCTTCTTATTTCACAATACCTATTATATACTTTGGACCTCATTTACACCTTCAGTTTCTCACACAAGAGAACCAATATGGTATTTACACATGTGTCCTATTTATTTCACTTATGAATATGGACTCGAGGTATATTCATTTAAGTATAAATGTCTCAACTTTATCCTTCTTTATGCCTGTATAGTATTCCATTTTATTTTTTAAAATAGCCACATCTTCTTATTCACTAACCAGTTGATGGGCTTTTGAGCTGTTTCCAAGATACAGCTATTACAAATTGTACTCCTATAAACATGGGTACACAAATGTCAACCTGGTATGATTCTTTTCATTTTTTGTGAATATACCCACCAGGGAAATAGCAGGATCGAAGGAGACCTCTTATCCTAGTTTTGAGGAAATGCCACACTGATCTCCATAGTGATTTTACCGGTCTACATACCCAGCAACAGGAGGAAAAAGTTAAGTTTTTCTCTACTGCCCCACCAGCATTTGCTAATGGTTGACTTCATGATAGCAGCCATTCTTTCTGGAGTGAAATGGAATCCCAATATTGTTTTCATCCTTATCTCTCCAATGACCAGTGAGGTTGAACATTTTTTATATATTTATTTGCTATTTCTATGTCTGCCTCTGAAAAATGTCTATTCATTTCAGATGCCCATTTTTGAACCAAGTCTTTAAATTTGGGGGGATCTGATTTTTTTAAGTTCTTTATATATTCTAGATAGTAATCCTTTGTTTGAGGAACAGCTAGTAAAATTTTTTTCCCACATTATAGGTTGTCTTTTTGCTGTTGGTTGTTTCACTTGCTGTACAGAAGGTTTTTAATAAGATGAGATCCCAATTATTGATACTTTGTGCTAGTGAGGTTTTGTACCATTGAGGTTTTGTTCAGAGTCTTTCCCTATGCCAATGTCTTCAAGAGTTTTACCTAACCAACCTTCCAACAGGTTTAGTGTTTCTGTTTTAATATTTAGGTCTCTAATCTACTTGTATTTTAGTTTGGTGCATGGTGAAAGTTATAGGTCTAGTTTTAATCTTTGGCAAGTTAAAACCAGGTTTCCCAGCAACATTTATTCAAGTGGGTGTTTGGCCACTTTGTCAAAGATGAACTGGCTTAGTAATATCCAGGAATCAGTCTAACAAAAGTAAAAGACCTCTACTTTGAAAACTATAGCACTCTGAAAAAGGAGATAAAAGGGAATATTAGAAAATGAAAATACATTCCTTGCTCCTGGTTAGGAAGAACCAATATTATCAAATTAGCTGTAGTTCCAAAACTGCTAGATTTAATGCAATCCCAATTGAAATCCCAAAAGTATACTTCACAGAACTAGAGAAAATAAACCAAAAATTCATCTGGAACAAGAACAGACCTAGAATAGCAAAATCAATTTTAGGTAACAAAGACATAGCAGCAGGTATCAAAATCCCCAACTTGAAACTATACTATAAAGCCACTGTGATTAAAAAAAAAAAAACAGCCTGGTATTGGTAAAGAAACAGATTCAAGCATCAATAGAACAGATTAGAAGAAGCGCAAACAGACCAGAAAATTTTAATAGGACTAATTTCTTGGCTCTAAGAACTCTTTATTTAGAAACAGAGTATCAGTTAAGGATTTTGATGAGATTTATGGTAAAATGAACCAATTCTTACTCTTCATTTGGCCTGTGCTCAGACAGGTTAGCCAGTCTCTTCTTGGCTGTCTTTAATTTGCTCCCATAATAGTTTCCACTAGTAACCAATTCAGTTACTATAGATTTCAGAAAGTCTCTACAGCTTCCAACAGATCATTCTAATCTACCACTATCTTGATTTCAATTCCAAGGACTTAGAGTCTTGCTAAGTGGGTTTATTAAACCATGTACACAAAGTTCACTACTTTTATGCCACTCAGTATCAGTGTGAACCTTGATCTTGGCAAGTATAACTTGACTCCTTGGCTTGCTACCTAAATGTACTCTTCTATACTTTCTCTCTCAAAAAGGTCAAACTCTTGGTGTTATGTTTTCAACAGACATCTTATGCTTCTAATGAAATCACTTGCCTGTTGATTTTACATAGTCATGCATAAGAACAGTGAAACAAAAATATTTTGTTTGGTAATGTAAAATGGGAAATATTTGATAGGAATACATGAGAAATACCAGGAAGTGACTTCTACTGGGGGGGAAGGCTGGGAGAAGCACTTTCACAGTGACATCAAGTCAGAAAGTGCTTTTCTATCAAAGGATTAATGGCAGCTATTCAATGCAGGGTGACAAATGTCACAGAGATGCAAGCACTCAGCACAAAGAGAAAGAGCAAGCTGTGATAAAAACCTACAGAGAAGAAAGTCTTCAGAGGGACAGATTGCAGCCATTAGAAAAGCAAGGCTCTTCAAGTTTCAGAATTGAATTGAAATTTACAGTAGTTACTATCAAAGGAAGAAGCTATGCACATACAGTTGATGAAGCTTCTCTATTATCTCCATGAACTTTGAGCACTTGCTGACAAAGAACGGAAATGCCTGCAATTAGAATGAAGGAAGGGAGTCATTCAAATGCAAACATTTTGGAACTCTGAATAGAGAGGACTTAGAAGAGATTCATTGGATGACTACGAACCAGAACAAGAGAAAAATAGCAGGGCAGAGATATTTCTCTAAAGTTTTCACCAGTTCTTTAATGAAAATGTACTAAAAATGTAACATCAGAGCCACACTGTATATTGACAGGAGTTTGTTGTATATAGCTAAAATCATCTTCAGTTGAACCACTGTAGGAATCTTTGTTATATGTTCAACAGTGAAGTTTTAGTTACTTAAAGTTCTCTTTCTTTAAAAATTCTGATCTAAGTTGCTACTGATACATTTTATGCTTCTGTGTACACTACATACAGAAGCTGTAAGATTGGTCACTGGAAAAAGGAAGCTAGATGAAGAAACTCCATTCTAAAATGATGTTTTATTGAGGACAGAGCTCTGTGGTAGACCTCGGGTTATATATTCACACTCAAATAACCTTAAATTCATATCAAACCCATGTACAATAAGATAAACCTCACTGGATGGAGTATTTTTATCACCTCAACATCTCTGCTGATGGGATTCCTGATGGAACTTTGTTACTTGGTCTCCAGGAAGCTGAAATCTCTGAATATCTAGTCCAATAGAATATAGGTATGTACAAGAGAAGCTGAGGCTCCAGTTAGGTAGCCTAAATGGAAGCTACAACAAAAAAATCCTGGCCCATATTTTTGAAGGAGGCTGGGTTGGAGTTTTTAGGGTAAACATCAAAATTACCTGGTGAGCTTAACTATAAACTGCTGGCTTTCACTTCACTTCAGAGTTTTTGATTCATTCATTCTAGGATTGTCATTGGAGGTCTGCAAAACAGATAGCAGAACCAGGACTCACCCAATACATGGAATAGGTTGTAGGTCGCCTGACTTCCGCCACAGAAATTTAATTTTCAGGATGTGTTAAGAAGCATAAGAAGATTTATTGGGTAGAATTTTAAAAGTACACAAAGAAATAGTTTCAGCCCTCAAGAGAGGAACACTATAGTTTATAACTGGAACTATGTGTTTTCAGTGGGGGAAAATGTGGAATTTGTGAATCTACTGAGTTTGCGCTTGGTTTACAGGAAAAAGCAATGGCTAACCCAAAGGCAGAAACATAAAGTCTTATTTAAAGTGAAAAGATGGATTATTTTATAGATGAAAGGCAGGGCCTAGTTTATTTTGCTTTAAAAACATTTTTTTTTAAATGAGTGATCTAAGATGTTTGACCTAAAAATATCTTTTGAGATCTTTCAATCAGTTTCCTGACCTTTACTTATCAACTAAACTAATTTATGAGTGTACACCATATTTAAGGGATTTTGGGTGTGAAAGGCGTAGAAGGAAGTAAGTACAACAAGCCTATGGAGTACAAATATGGACAACTTTGAGTAATTTTGATTGTATTGCAGTGTTCTTAAAAGTACGAGTTTTAAATTATTATTTATCTTTTTTTCTATGTTTATTTCTTCTATCCTACCTTAGGGTGAGGCATAAAATTTGTATTTTTATTCAGCTCTCAGGAGATACAGATGCTGTCCTTGAAAGATCATCATGGAAGAAAGGAGGTGGCTAACTAGGCCCTGGGGGTTAGGTGGGACTAAGGGAAAATGGGGCAACAGGTAAACCAAGGCCACAACAGTCTCGCTGCATTCATTCAAGACATCAACTAGTTAATTTGACATAAATGGAGTTACTCAAAGGTATACTATAAAGTTATCTGAAAAAACTCTCCCTTCATCCAAGACACATTTATTGAGTGTCTACTGTGCAGCAGATGCTGAAGTAGGCACTAGTGTTCAGAAATGAAACATGATCCTCACTCTTATAAAGAAGATTCTATTTTGAGATGGTTAAAACAATGATTCTTCCCTATAAATCATGTTGCCTCTGGCTTCTGGTTTAATGCCTTCTTTTTATTTCTGAGAGAAGTCAGATGTTGCCTAGAGTAAAGAAATCATTGTTAAGCTTTAAACATCAAAAATTGTTTCATGAATCCTATCATAACAGGCTTTGTTTAGGAACAAAACGCTTTGCTAAAGTCCAAAGCTGTATTTTTATCTATCAAGAGCAAAGCTTGGAAGTGTGCACTTAGAGCATTATCCAGAGAGAATTTGATGGAAGCACAGCTCGGACACAGAAGAAGAATACAAATCCCTCTGGCTGCTGGAAGGAAGAAGAAATTCATTCCAAGAACAAATTCAAAGGGATAAGGCAAAGGTAAGGTTGTTGATTCTCGAAAATTCTGTGCCTTGATTCTCTGAGTATGGGCCTAGAGGAATAATGGATAAACTTTGAAGGTGACAGAAGCTCAACAGCAGAAGCAACAACAGACATGCCAGATAACTGGAAAGAGAATCCAAAAGCATCTCAATTCATGCTTTGCCTCCCTCCTCATATTCAAGGTGTCACAAAAATAGAGGTATTTGGGGCTGGAGACTTAGCTCAAGTGGTACCAAGCCAACCTTGGAGTACAAGGGCTTGAGTTTGATCCTCAGTACCACACACACACAAAAAAAGACAATGAGGAAGTATTTGTCACCTATCAAATTAGAAAAATAGAGTTTTTGTGGAATGCGGTATCTAAGGGAATGGCCAGAAATACAGCTCTTCCTCTTCTGCTTGTTTGTGACGTAACAAAAATTCAGAAATTCCCTGCCACTGTAAAAAGGCTGTAGAAGTACAGGCTGAGAACTGAACCAGCTCAAAAACAGAAGCAAAGGGAACCCCCTGAATCTCAAGAGTCAGTAACACATGATAAAATTCAAGCAAGGAAACAGAAAATAGACAGAGGTAGTAATGTTCCCCTAGCATCAATTCTTGAACTTCAGACATGTGTTCATTCAGCCTCAAACATATCACTGAAGACATAGAGGAAACAGACACCAACACCAAAACATCTGAGCTGAAGGAAGCGTTGCTTCACACAAAGCCCAGAAACAACATCAATATAGACACCCACACCCACAATTAATACTGTGAAGTTGAGGACAATTTCTTCTGCACTCTCATGGTGCAAGAAAAAGGAAAGGGAAAGAGAAAAAACAATTGAAAGGCACAGCTTACTAAAACAACATTGAGTTTACTAAATAGATACTCTTAAGTTGGAAGAAACAGTTATCCAAAAGAAACTATTTTAAACAAGACAACATTAAGTAATTTACCTGTAATGGAAAAGTAAATCCTTGAGTTAAGAACCAAAAGGAGTGCCTGGAAAAGTAACAGTTATGTCATCCAAGCAGCAGAACAGATAAGTTAGATGATGATGATGACAGTCATATACAGCACATATGATGACATGACAATAGTAACTGGAGGAACCTTGGTCAATTAGTAATTCTTAAAATATTTCTGAGCTCATTTCTGAACTCTATATGGTGAGGATGAGAAAACAAGGGACATTAGCAATTTCAAGTCACCCTGTGTCATGCATATTTATTTTTCACAATAGAGGGTGTTTGGAAGAAAGCACAAGGTTCTATTAATGGTAGAATGTGGTCTCCCCCAACTATGTCTATGTGATTTGTATTATCCCCCAAACAATTGAGAATCAATCACTAAGAATCAATCACCTGCAGGCAACCTTTTCTGTTTTGTAACTCTGCATTCTATGACCCAAGGATATAGTAGCATGTTTGGGTCTCACTCAAAAGGAGCAATGAATTGTGATGAATCTGTAGTGAAGGAAGCAGGAGGATTCCAGAGGCAATTGGATTATTACCATTGTCATCTTGAAGAATACCCTCTCAGTGCAGAATACAGAGCACCAGGACCATCACAAGACTACCAAGATAGTGAATGATATTCTGGTGTAAGTCAGTAGAGGGAAGAGTATTTGGGGGACACTTAGAGGCTTTCTATTTATCTCAGTTGCCCCCAAGAGTTCCAGGAAAATGAAAAAAATACATAAGCGTGAAGACTTTTTTTTTCTGCCAACTACTCCTTGTTCCTTTCCCCTGTCATATATTGCTGAACTGACAGAAAAATAATTTCCATAATATTATCTTGGGATAAAAATTTATCCTAGAGCACCCACCGAACTATAGCACAGACTCAAGAAAGAGTGCTTGATCTAGGATTGAAACCAGATCTTCTTGGTTCTGAAGTCTTATATTCCCTTTGTATGCCATGCTGTGTGCCATAAAAAGTCACAGACTCTACCCATTAACAATCATATTAGTCGTGTTTAAAAAGAATATTTGTGATTTTTTTTAAAGCTTCCTTTGAGTGCTTTTTTTTTCTCTTCCTTTCTTTGCCAAAAACTATTAAAGTACATCTGGTAAATAATTCTAATCTTGAGTTGGGACTGTAAGGAAGAAAGTTCAAAGTATCTGAGAACTAAGGAATGGATTACTTTACCCACCTAGTCTTTCAGGGAGGATGGGCTGTGTGCAAATGAGATAAACATTTGTCTCAAATAAGCAGGTTGATGTGAATAAGCAATAAAGAGCCACAAAAAGTGAGCAGACATAAGACTGTGAGTAACAGGATAAGAATCCTTGAGGAGGATGTCAAGGTAAAAAAAGACAGGACACTGAAACTCAACAACCCAGGTTCTTCTATTCCTGCCTATGGGATCTACTGACAGGATGACTCATCTGAGACAGAACAACCTCTCATGCCTCAGTTCCCACATCAGCAAAACAGAGATTGAATCCTACGTCCCCTTTAGTACCTGAAGCCTCATCAAGATTGATGCTCTGAATCCCTAAACTCTGAGTGATAAGGGAACATATTTAGCCAATTACTTTCTCACTTAGAAACTTACAGAACCCTGAGCATCATTAATTAGAAATGTAATTAATGAAACTCATTTTGATTAGAATTATATTTTGGTAAAAACAAATGCATTGTTGACTTTCTCCTTGTCTCAGTTATGCAAAGCTAAGAAAATAAGAACTGCTAATGCCTCATCTCCACCACCTGGGCTTGCTGGGAGAGTGCCAATTTTATTTTATTATGTTGAATTGCCCAGCTCCATCATAATTTGATATTTTCAGCCTTCTGTCATCCAAACGCTATCGGCCTGCCATATATTGCTCAAAGCACTACTGTCAGAGTGTTTTCAGCATTTGTTTTAGAAAATACCTGTAGAGATACACAGCTTTTGTCAGTAAGGACCACAACATCAAAAAAGTAAGAATAAATAATGTATTTCCATAGTAATGCAGCAGCATGATTCACTGTATTAATCATTAAATACAATATATGTGAGTAAATATGATTAAAGGTGATGAACACATGACTAAATCTTTGAACCCTCCAATTTCTAGGTCCTAGTAAGTTTAATTATTTTGTTTCTACATGTTTTGGATGAATTATCTTTACCTGTCAACTCACAATGTCAGCCCTTTGCCTTCCTGCATGATTTTGGTTGTCATAAGCAGAGACACATCTACACAGCCTGATCAAAACATAAAGTATGTGTTTCAATTTTTTAAAATTTTATTTCAGTAAAAGACACATTGCCATTACTCCTCTTCAAAATACTCCCTCTCACTTTCAACATACTATGCCATTGTTTTTGTCACTTTCTGAAGCAGACCAACAAGTTCTCTTTGGTGACCGGCTCCCTTATGTAGTGTGATGAAAAACACAGGAATACTGCTATGCAGTACATCCAGTGGAAAGACAGACTTGAAGAAACATCACAATGTGTTCTCATCCACCAGATCTGGGCAGTGTGACTTCTGGCTCTTTTCCAACATCAAAATGGCCTTAAGAAGTAAATTCTTGAATTGATTTAGGACATCAAATCAATTACTCCATGAGTAACGACACTCACGGAGTAAGGAAACAAACTCTTCCTTTGACCAGTTCTTACATAGTCCTTCACAGCAGTTCCAAGTGTTCATTGTGATATGTCAATTTAAATGAAGTAAGAATGCCTCAGAGATCAGTAAGCACAGGCTGGGTGCATCTGTGGATAATTAACCTGTAGGCTAACAGATCCAGGGAGAAAGACATGCTGTGGTGTGGGTAGAACCGACCAACAGGGCTGTATCCTACATGGAATACAAAACAGAAAAAGAAAGCAGTGTTCCCTGTTTTAATGAGCTACAGTCTTCCCGAGTACTTCCGTCTTTCCGTTGACAATCTCAAGTCTCCAGCTTCAACTGTCTGATGCAGACCATCCAGCTGCCTTCCCGACCTTGGATCCCTGATCCCCTTTGCTTTGCTCTGTGGCTCCCATCTTCTTGGATGAGCAGCTGTTGGGTCCTCCAGCTCTCCAGTGGCGAGGGAGCCATTATGGACTCGCCCACCTCTGATTCTGTGAGCTTAAGTAACTAACACAATACCCTTACATAATAACTCCGATGAATAAACGAAAATTCAGCACTTCCCTAGTAATTCAGA
Organism: Thryonomys swinderianus; assembly: GCA_004025085.1. NCBI lineage: Eukaryota > Metazoa > Chordata > Mammalia > Rodentia > Thryonomyidae > Thryonomys > Thryonomys swinderianus. The sequence goes on from PVIC010020474.1 coordinate 22,053, forward strand.
GCATTTCACATAATATTTTGTCATTAAGCCTAGTGTTCAGTTCACAGGATTCTATTACAAATTACGACAAGCTGGATGGTTTATAACAGAAAATTTTGTCAACAATCTAGAGCCAAAGTCTGAAGCAAGGAACAGTGGGTCCATGTTCCCAGTAAAGGCCCTAAAGAGGATTCCGGCTTTGCCACTTCCAGCTTCTGGAGGAACCAGGTGTCGCTTGGATTGTGGCAGCGTAATTCATATCTCTGCTGCCATCTTCATCTCGTCTGATCTTTTTCTCAACGCTAAGTATAAGATAGTCCAGGATCCTCTTATACTGAGACACTGACTATGTCTATTAAGACCCCATTTCATAGTAAGGGGACACTCCAGGATCCAGGATATGGTAGACATATTTAGGGAGGCAAATATACTACAAGCTTCTAACTATACACAGTGGCTACCCAGAGAAAAATCTTAAGTGTGTACTGATACTTTTGTCATTTACATCCCTCTTTCTTCCTCACAGACCATAGGAGGAGATGTACTTAGAATTACTGCTCCTTCTTAACTATTAGATACTGAGTGTAAGCTACATGGAAAATATCCTCCTTCCAATGTTCATGTTTTGCTAAGGAATTGACCCTTGTGCAATATTATTGTTATCTGTCCCTCTAAAGTCTGCTAGAAAAATATTTGTCTGAATTGCGAAGAAGAGTATATTTCAAATTCATTCTATAAAGTAGTGTGAATATATATATATTCAGAGAGAGAGAGGAGCAGAAGGGAGAGAATGTGTGTAAATTATTGTGTTAAGGTCACTGTCAAACCTCACACATTGACTTCTCCAAATCTATGCTCCATCTGTCCATTATGTCCAGTTACTCAAACAGTTCATACATTTCAGGATCTCAGCAAAGAGCAGGCGAGACTTGTACCTATTCTGTTAGAGACAACGCAATAAGATGAACCTCAAAATTTCTCATTCTGGAGATGCAGAACTATGTAATTGATGTATTTAAGGAATAAAATCTGAAGTCTTTCTGTAAAAATTGGTTACCAAAGCTGAAATGAACAGACACTTTTCAGAGGAAGAAGTAAAAGGTACCAAGAAGAATATGAAGAAATGGTCAACACGCAGGTCATTCGAGAGATGCAGATGAAAACAACGCTAAGGGGCTGGAGGGTTAGCTCAGTGGTTCCGGCGCCTGCCTCACAAGTGCAAGGTCCTGAGTTCGAGCCCCGGTAACCACATACAATGCTGGGCGTGGGGACTCACGCCCATCAGCACTCAGTACCACATATCACAGTGCCAGGCGTGGTGGCTCACGCCTGTCATCCCAGCACTCGGGAGGCAGAGACAGGAGGATTGCTGAGTTCGAGGCTTGCCTGGGCACCATAGTGAGCTCAGGGCCAGCCTGAACTACAAAGCGAGACCCTGTCTCAAAGAGCAAAAAAAAAAAAAAAAAAAAAAAAAATTGGTTGCCAATAAAAATGTTATGTTATTTTTATAAAACTGTTTAAGTTCAGAAAGGGAAAAAAGCTTTATTCTATATTGATTTTGTTGCCTCCACTCTAACCAATAACTCCATCTTGTTTTTATCTTTTTGTTCTTACTCTTACATTAGAGGGAAACTTTGTCCTGATCAAAATGATAACTGAGGGTCATAAATTGGACCATAGAAATGGCTGACACAGCCTTAAATCACAGGTGTTTTATATGAAATTCATCACATTTGATATTGTACCTATTATTTTATGATGTGAATTGTAGTTGGCTTTTACTTAGAATACTCAGAACCTGGGAAGGCAAGATCATGGTATACAGAGAAACAGACCTTAAAATCGGCATCCAGATAAGAATAGAGTTGTGATACAGTTCGAACTACCCTACGGCTTCCCCTTGTATAGCAGGAATTCGAATGAAGTGAAGACCCTGCAGAGGGAAGACATGAGATCCCAGCCTCGTATCAGATGCCTGCCACCTCACATACTAAGATATAGCCAGCGGTCTGTGGAAGCTAGCTCACAGCCAGCTCATAAACATTTCTAATTGATTTTGTTGGTACATTTTATACATATATTGTGATCATAGAACACTGAGAATTTGTACCTGTACATGATATATCTTGATTCTCATTTTCCCCATTCTCTTGCCCTCCTTACAACATCAACAGCTTCTACACATAAGATTTGTTTCCTTTTTTAACCATCACATTTTTCTTTCCCTTCTTTACTTTCCCCTACCTGTCCTTTTCCTTAATTTTTAAGAAACTTGTGAGCCAGTTAAACACCATTATTACAAATACATTTATAAAAATTTGCAGTTAAATAAATTATATTAAAAATAAAATTGCTAAATATGCAAAGCATCATTTCCTTATTATTTTGTTACAGGTTAGGAGTTTCCTAATATTAAGTACCATCTAAAAAGGATATGAATTTACTTTATCTCATGCCCACAGGCACTTTATCAATTAACACAGTGCAATAAGCCAATTCTCACACCTCAAAGACAGAGAAATTCATGAACATTCTGAAAGAAATATATTGGATTCATCTGTGATTTTCTCCTTTGAAGTTCTGTTGCAATTTTTCTCTGGTCCTAACATCCAAATTTCCAGTTTGTTTGGTATTGTTTCATAAGAATGACAGAAAGAACAAGGGAAAAGAAGGATTAAGGGAAGACAGGGACAAAAAAAAGTCTTTAAGGATAACAAGTGTTAGTGCCCGTGCTCCCACGGCCCCTCTAAAGGCTTCATTATCATGTGAGTGGCAAGGCATGTAGCTCCTCTTTCAACTCCTCTGCAAGAAAATCACAATTACAAAGCTTTGTTCCTAATAAACTAGGTTAGATATTATTTTAAATATGTTCTGTGCAATTCATTTCCACCTGAGGAAAATTCACCTACTTCTTTGGAGCAAATTATACTCTTCTGTGAGTAGCCCACTTAAAGTATACCATCACAGTATAGAATGTTAACTGGGATCCTGAGGAGTAGACATTTATTATTAATACATTTACTGTTATAAGCTGAACTCTAATAGTCCATGAATATTAAATAGAGAAGATGTAATTGGTTACCAGCCCAAAGCCCTATTCCTACTTCTCCCTTGCTAGCTGAGTCAAGATTATATGTGTACATTTACACCCCTGCACTTGGCAATATGCCTAAGAAGCTTAGTAATCCCAGCCCCTCTTGCTAGTGATTGGTTAGGGCTGGACACAGGGTACTTTTATGGCCAAAAACCAATTTTCCAGAGAAGCTAGAAGATGGAATTTAGTTAGTTAATTAGTTTTTTGAGACAAGATCTTGCTTTATAGTGTAGACTGGCCCTGAACTCACAATGTAGCCCATGCTAGCTTGGGACTCACAGCAATCCTCCTGCCTCTGCTTCTCAAGTGCTGGGATTGTAGGTGTGAGCTACTATGCCCAGCATTGGGATTTCTGGTACCAGAGATGAACAAAGGGCCTTGCATTTGCCAGGCAGACGCCAGAACCACTGAGTTAAATCCCTGTCCCAAAGATTGAATTTAAATAGGCATAATAAAATATTGCCCTTCTATATTCACTGAACAATCTTATTTCTCCATGAGTTACTTTACATTGTAACATATGCTGTGAACACAACAGAAGATGAAAAAAGCAAAGCTGATAAACAGAATATTTGAGGTATTTAATTACCCAACTATGAACCTACCTTACCACAGGATTTATTTGAGAATCATCTCCATTGTTCATGAAAGTAGTTCTCAGTGTGCAGATCACACATCTTCAGTATCTACATCACTTATAATGTTTTTAAAATACAGAACCACAGGTGCTACTTTAGAGAGTCTCTGAGGGACCCAGAAATCTATGATAATAAATCCTCTCCATAACTTTGATGCACATTCAAGTTACAGACGACTGATTGAAGCTGTCTGACCACATCTGGCCACAGAGCTTGATTTTGTTGTTGTTGTTGTTCATTTGTTTTTGATAGTTAATGGAGAATTGCTGGATTCTTTTCAATAGAAAACTTTATGATAATTTTTATATAACCTACAGGAACTAGTTCCCAAATTTCAGGTAATGTTGGATGATTATAAGAAAACCATTTAACATCTTTTCATCCCACTACATTTATAATGAAATGGAGTTATGTTGCTACATAGGGAATATACAGGGAAACCATTAGAATCTCATGATAGAGACAAATATATGCACAAATGATCTCATTTGATTCCTAGTTCTCTTGGCAAAATGTTCTATTACAACTACTATGATTATCTAAACTACCAATTATATGTTAAAGAGTGGTCATTATGAAAATATTCTCCCTTCTTATGTTAAAAAAAGGTAAAAGTAAAATCCTTGCCTGTATTTTCTAAGAGATTTTTAGGCAAAAAAAGAAAAATGTATAACTCATAATTAAAATATCTTACATTTGCCTAGGCAGAATATACTGAAGTAACATGACTCCCTTCTTTTTTTTTTTTGCTTTTTGGAGACAGGGTCTCGCTTTGTAGTTCAGGCTGGCCCTGAGCTCACTATGGTGCCCAGGCAAGCCGCCGCAAACTCAGCAATCCTCCTGTCTCTGCCTCCCGAGTGCTGGGATTACAGGCGTGAGCCACCACACCCAGCATTGTATGTGGTTACCAGGGATCGAACTCAGGTCCTTGTGCTTGCAAGGCAGGCACCGGAACCACTGAGCTAACCCTCCGGCCCATGACTCCCTTCTTTTTGGTTACTAATGATAAATAACCTACAAAGAATCCTACTTAAATTGATACATAGACAATAAGTAAGTAATGGACACAATTTGGGTGAAAATTAAGCATTTTTCTTTTCTTTATGTTTAATTATATTCAGCTATACATAAACAGTCATATATTTAATAATAAAACTAGTAAGTATGAAGCACACAACAAATAATAAATGAGGAAGTACATATAGATTGACCAAACTGTACAGATGGATGATTTGAAGTCTACAAGGATGAAAAGGAGCTGACAACTGTACTGTACTCACTTATAGCAAAACTTATCTATTTCTATAGCCTCTTTGGCTTATTTATTTATATAATTATTATACAACATATATGTCACGTGTGATTAAGGGAAGATCTACTATCTTCTACCTTCTCTTCTAGATTATCATAATCTACTCATCTTTAATGCAGGGAAGAGGAAATAATCTGTCTCTTCTTTAAAGTGTTGGCTCTGAGCTAGACTATTTGAGTCTCCTACCCCATAGAATAATGAGATGATTTATGTAAAGTGTTTATGACATACTTGGCAGAAGGTTAAGTATTTCATTAATGTTAATCAATATTATTAGAGAGTAATTTAATCTCTTTTCCCATCATGAGCAAGTGTAGAAATTACCAGATCTTTTTCAAAATATAATGACTCAAAATTGAAGATCTAGTTCTCAGAAATTCTGATAAACAGCAATAGGACATATGGCTATTTTATCTCTCACCCTAAAACATACACACATACCCACATGCTCACACTACACATGCACACACACACATGTCCTTTCTTCTTGCAAATCACTGTTAGACTGAGTCAGTGTCACTGTTCAGTGTTTTCTGTTTTGTTTTTGTTTCTGTGATCCAGGCCTCACTACTAGTCCAAGTCCACCACAAGTTCCTGCTGTCTTAGTGTGCCAAGTGTTGGAATTAAAGGTGTGAATTTCCAAGCTCAGTCATTTCAGGGCTTCTGTATTAACTGAATGGAAGCTTCTTCACTTTTATATTTATCTTTCCCATTTAATTGAGTATTTATAAAATTTAAAAAATTATCATATGAATGAATAAAACATGTATTACTTAGCTATTAGTCCACAACTCATTTGTTTGTTTCGGGGAAGCACGGAAAAGCCTAGAAGAATGTTAGGAACTGCTGAGGATTTATTCGACTTAATGACTGACTTACTTGGATTTCCGGATGTCTGCCCTGCCCGGGGGATCAACCACTAGGATTGTTTGCATCCATCTGCTCCACCCTCAGGGATTTTCTACTACAAGGATTACTGGCAGACATCTGCCCTGCCCTATGGGATTTTCAACTACAGGGATTATTGCGGATATTCACTCTGCCTTATGCATGCTGGGATTTGGGGTGTGAAGCCTTGGTACTGAATAAAGTTGCTGGGAGCCTCGGGTACTGAGCTGCCTTCTGCTGCTGGTGCTTAAAGAAGTGAGGGTTGAGACTGAACTCAGCCTTTTAAACATGGTTCCAATTTTGTTGTTTGTTCATTGTTAATCCTTTTGTTGTGGGACTCACAGGGAAATGGAGTTTCCCACAAAGGTTCTGACTGCTTCCTTTTACCCCTTCGCCAACAGTAGAATTTTTTTCCTTTCCTTCTATATTAAATTCTTTTTTGAGATCTAATCCTAAAGTAGTATTTTCAAGTCAAACAATTGTATTTATGATTCTTATTTCATATTGCCAAATTAATATCTATAACTGTTGAGTATATTTATAATACCTCTAGCAATACACGAATATACCTTTTCACATTATCAGCAGTGGAAAGATATTTCCATTTTGCTAACTTCACATATGTACTGTGGTTATGGTTATCAAATTGGGAATAAAATTTATAAGTGGACTACAGCTGGGGCAGCTGGGCCGATTATTTGGCTTCAAACACTATCTAGCACCTTCAGGGCTATTGTTAGATGCAGTTGCCTCATAGCCATTTGAAACTTAAATTTTTCTATTAATAATAGGGCTATCCATTCATCAAAGATGTTCAAATAGCTACAGGATGCACATAGACATTAGACCTGAATGGATAAAAAGCATGAGGTAAGCATACCTTATGGCTGTATAACTCTTATTTATGGATGCATCTGTAAACAGCACTGTCCTATTCATCCATGTGTCATTCCTCTGGGTTTCTTTATAAAGACACTTGACCAGAGTGATCTCTTCTGAGATTCTTAGTCACATCCAAATAGTGTCACATTCACAGGATTCAGTGCTTAGTAAACAGATATATCATTTTGAGTGCAACTACTAAGTCCATGACTATAGAGGTGGCTGTGAAAGATAAAATAAAACCTATGAACAGCGCTATCACAGGAACTGGATATTAGATATGGTAACAAAAGCTGAAGAGTATGCTGAACTCAATTCTGTATAATTAAGGTTTAAACAGGAAAAAAACATGAAATTAAAAAACGAGACAGTAGGGCCGGAGATTTAGCTCAGTGGTTCCAGCACCTGCCTCACAAGCGCAAGGTCCTGAGTTCGATCCCGGTAACCATATACAATGCTGGGCGTGGAGACTCACGCCCACCAGCAATCAATACCACATACCACAGTGCCGGGCGTGATGGCTCACGCCTGTAATCCCAGCACTTGGGACGCAGAGACAGGAGGATTGCTGAGTTCAAGGCTTGCCTGGGCTCCATAGTGAGCTCAGGGCCAGCCTGGACTACAAAGTGAGACCCTGTCTCAAAAAAAAAAAAAAAAAAAAA
>PVIC010020475.1:0-29493 GCA_004025085.1 Thryonomys swinderianus
AAATGGGACCCGTAGTCCTAGTTTTCTGAGAAATCTCCACACGGATCTCCACAATGGTTGCACAAGTCTGCAATCCCACCAACAGTGGAGAAGGGTTCCTTTCTCCCCACAGCCACGCCAGCATTTATCGTTGGTTGACTTTGTGATCGCAGCCATTCTTTGTGGAGTGAGGTGGAATCTCAATGTTGTTTTCATTTGCTTTTTTAATCTCAACTGCTCTTATTTTTACAGCAGAGGAAAAATATTCTCTTGTTAACCTGTTGCTGCTGGGTACCCCTATTCTTCTTTTGTTCCTTCATCTTCTCCTGTCTTCCAGTTAGTATCAGTTCCTAGAAGTTAATCTACTTTAGTCTTAACTACTCTCTCTTCTGTACCATTATAGGAGGGTGAAGATGGTTTCTAGTGTTCCTTCTATTGTTAGTTTGTTCTGCAATGTGTTAAACAACTTCAAACAGATTTCCATAAAATTAAAAACTTCAAAAAAGTTTTAAAAATAGGATGAACCAAAGTGAAGACTGAATAGCACACAAATAAAAAAGAATTGCAGCCACTGAACAGGAAAGGAATAATTTATGGAAAATAATGAGGGACCATGAGAAATCAGTGCAGCAGCTCTTAGATGATGCACAAAAGAATAACACAGAACAACTTAAAATGGATTGCAGTCAGTGAAGAAACAGGAAGCAATGACAAGGACATTAAAAAAAACTGTTCAGAGATTTAATAGCAGAAAACTTCAGAAGAAAAGGAAAAGAATTTGATGTACAAATAAGTGAGGCATATAGAACAACAAGTGGCTGTTATATAAAAAAAATCTACACCGAGGCATATAGTAATCAAGATTCCAGAAACCCAGAAATACAATGCAATATTGAAAGCATTGAAAGAAAATAAACAAATCACATACAAAGAAAGCCCAACAGAATTACAGCAGGCTTTTCAATGCAAACACTCAAGTCAAGGAAGTGCTCGAGTGAAGTATTTAAAATCCTCGAAGAAAACAACCTCTAGTCTAGATCTATATATTCTGCCAAACTATCTTTCAAAAGAAACTGGAAAATGAGATACTTCAGTGAAAAAGCACACATAAGAAAAAGCACACGTGAGAAATTTCATGAATACAAAACTTGCATTCAAAAATTCCAAAAATACCCTAGAAAGAGATAATGAGTGTCACAATCCCATGATACCCAGCAGAGTGAATTTATTGTGCAGAGCAAGAATCTGAATGGAAAGGGAGAAAAGCAAAGAATAAGAGCCAAGAATAGGAAAATATGATAACAGGGCTAAATCGGTATGCAACAGTTATAACAATTAATGTTAATGGTCTCACTATCCTAATTAAAAGACTTAAAGTGACAGAATGTATTAAGAAGAAAGATCCAACAATATGCTGTAGAGAAGAAACACACCTAATTCAGAAAGAAATTCATAGACTAAAAAAAAGGATGAGAAAAATTATGCATGTGACACGAAACAACCAGAAATAGAGCAAAAATAGCATAAAGGGCATCTTTAACTATTGTCCTAAAAAACTGAATTTCAACTTGCCAAGGAATAAAGTTAGAGGTATCTCTTTCTCCATGCACCAAACTAAAATAAGTGGGTTAGAAAACAAGCATTAAAAGAAAAACACTAAAGTTGCTGGAAAATCGGTTAGGTAAACCTATTGAAGACATTGGAATAAGAAAGTACATTATGAATAAATCTTCTGCAGGACAGGCACTAGCAGAAAGAATCAGCACCTGGGGGGCTGGAGATTTAGCTCTGTGGTTCCGGCGCTTGCCTCACAAGTGCAAGGTCCTGAGTTTAATCCCTGTAACCACATACAATGCTAGGCCTGGTGACTCACGCCCACCAGCAATCAATACCACATACCACAGTGCCGGGCGTAGTGGCTCATGCCTGTAATCCCTGTACTCGGGAGGCAGAGGCAGGAGGATTGCTGAGTTCCAGGCTTGCCTGGGTTACATGGTGAGCTGAGGGCCAGCCTGAACTACAAAGTGAAACTGTCAAAAAAAAAAAAAAAAAAGAATCAGTACCTGGGATCTCATCTGATTAAAAAAGCTTCTGCACAGGGAGACAATTCACGAACACTGAAAGACAGCCTGCAATATGAGAAATAATTTTTGCCAACTACTTCTCAGACAATGGACTTCTGTCTAGTGTATATAAAGAACTTTAAAAAAATTCAACCACCCTTCAATTTCTCATACTAGAGAACAGATATGATATTTACACATCTGCAATATATTTATTTCACTTATGAGTATGTCTGAAGTTATGTCCATTTGAATCTACCAATAATGACATTTTTTTTTTACGAATTCAGCCACCCCAAATTTAAGGACTCAATTTAGATCCAGAGATTTAGCTCAGTGGTTTCAGCGTCTGCTTAGCAAGCATAGAGTATTTCGCTTGGTCCCCAGTAACCACATACAACAAAACCAGGCGTGGTGGCTCACGCCCACCAACAATCAGTACCACATGCCACTAATGCCAGGATTGGTGGCCTGTCATCCCAGCACTCAGGAGGCAGAAGCAGGGGGACTGATGTGAGTTTGAGGCTTGCCTGGGCTACATAGTGAGCTCAGGGCCAGCCAGAACTACAAAGTGAGACACTGTCTCAAAAAAAAAAAAAAAAAAAAAAAAAAAAAAAAAAAAAAAAAAAAAAAAAAAAAAAAAAAAAAAAAAAAAAAAAAAAAAAAAAAAAAAAAAAAAAAAAAAAAAAAAAAAAAAAAAAAAGAAAGAAAGAAAGATGGGCATCTGAAAAAGAATAGATAAAGAAGTAAAGGCAGCCAAAAACGTATGTTCAACATCTCTAGTTATTTGAGAGACGCAGATAAAAAACATCACTGAGAGTTCATCTCACTCCACAAAGAAGAATCTGCTATTCAGAAATCAACCAACCACAAATGCTGTCAGGGATATGGCGAGAAAGAGACCCTTCTGCCCTGTTGGTGGGAATGTAGACTGACACAACCACTGTGGCGATTAGTGTGGAAATTCCTCAAAAAGCTAGGTTAGAGGTCCCATTTGACCCTCTTATTTCCTTGCTAGTTATTTACATGAAAGAATTAAAAGATTCATATCACAGTGACACATTTCACCCATGTTTATAGAAGGTCGGTTTGTGATAGCTAAATCTTGGAAACAACCCAAATACCCATCAACAGGAGATGGGATAAAGAAGATTTCATCTATCTATCTATCTATCTATCTATCTATCTATCTATCTATCTATCTATCTATCATCTATCTATCTATCTATCTATCTATCTTCTATCTATCATCTATCTATCATCTATCTATATCTATCTATATGTATAAAAGTGTCACAAAACTGATAAGTTTGAGTTATATTCTAACTGATGTATCTTGAGGACATATTCATAAATGAAATAAATAGGACCTAGATGTATAAATACCATGTCTTTCTCTGGTATGAAAAAATGAAGGTATAGATGAACTCCATAATATATGATAGATAACGTGAAACAAAATAAAAATGCATGCAAAATGAAAAGAGAAGTAGGAGAAAGTAAAAAAGGGAAATAAAATACTTGAGAGTTAAAAACAGGAAACAAAGGCTATATGTATACAGGGTTTGGATATTACAGGGAGGGCAGGAAAAGGTGTTCAGAGGGTTAGCTCAGTGGTTCTGGGGCCTGCCTCGCAAGTGCAAGGCCCTGAGTTCGATCCATAGTAACCACATACAATGCTGGGCGTGGTGACTCATGCCCACCAGCAATCAGTACCACATACCATAGTGCCGGGCTTGGTGGCTCACGCCTGTCATCCCAGCACTTGGGAGGCAGAGGCAGGAGGATTGCTGAGTTCCAGGCTTGCCTGGGCTACATAGTGAGCTGAGGGCCAGCCTGAAATACAAAGCGAGACCCTGTCTCAAAAAAAAAAAAAAATTAGAATCAAGATGTGTAATGTACAAGTTCAAATTCTCAATGTTAAATGCGGTCATATTGTATGTATAAAATGTATTAATAAAGTCAATTAAAAATAAAGTTGGTTGTTTTTGGTGCTATGTCATGTAAACTGACTAAATTCACTTATTCCTGAACTCAATTTTGAAGAATACATAAGTTTTCTACCTTGATAATGCTATCATGTGAAAAATAAGAACAGTGTTAATCTTTCCTCTCAAATATAAATATTTTTAATTTTTAATATTTGCCTCATTGCACTGCTTAGAACATTCAGTACAAAGTTTAATAGAAGTGTTCTAAGTAGACACATTTGTATTATTTCTTATCCTGAGAAAAGCATTCATTTTTTCATCAGTAATTATGATGGATGGCAGCTGTAAGTTTCTCATAGGTGACTTGTATGACATTAAAGGACTCCCCTGTTCATTGAGACCTTTTTTAAAAATCAAGAATAATTTTCGCTTTTGAAAAATGCATCTTTGAATATCATTTTTCCTTTGAATATATTATGATGATTTTTTAAAGACAGGCTCTCGCTTTGTAGTTCAGGCTGGCCCTGAGCTCACTATGTAGCCCAGGCAAGCCTCGAACTCAGCAATCCTCCTGCCTCTGCCTCCCAAGTGCTGGGATTACAGGCTTGAGCCACCACGCCTGGCACTGTGGTATTTGGTACTGATTGCTCGTGGGCATGAGCCACCACACCCAGCATTGTTGTATGTGGATACCGGGATCCAACTCAGGACCTTGTATTTGCGAGGCAGGCACTGGAACCACTGCTAAATCTCTGGCCCTATGATGATATTTTTCAGCCCATTATTGTGGTGAATTATATTCGCTGATTTTTGTTGTTGTTTTATTACTGTATATTTGTGGTTCATAATGATCATATTTATTGTGGGGAATTGGTAAAGGTACATAACATCTGTTATTTCTTTTGTCCCCCCCAGGACCCTCTACCCCTGCTTTTTCCATCTCTTGATCTCCTTCCAATTTGGAAAACCTTTATTTATTGATTGATTTGAATAATAAATCAATTTGACATTGCTGGAATAAACTTTGCAGAGCTATGCCATATTGTCCTTTTAACAGTTTTGATGTGATTTACTATGGTTTTATTAAACCTATGTGCATCTATATCCTAGAGAATTATTGGTATGAAGTTTTTCCCATGAAATTTTTTGTAGTGTAATGTTGGCTTCATACAGTGAGCTGGCAGATATTTTGTCCTCAATTTTCTGGAATAGTTTTTGTATTCTTTCTTTCTTATATATTTATAAGGATATTTAGTTAAGCCATAATGAAGCATAGAATTTGTTAATCAAATACATTTGAATACGAGTTCAATTTTCTAATAGGTATAGAACTCAAGTTTTATATTGTTATGCATACTCTTTATTTTTACATTGAATTCTTTATTGGTATATTTTATATACAGCTCACAATAACACTCAACATTGGGGAATTTCTACCAATATAAGTCATCAGTTAATTCTTATTTTTACCCATAGCCCTACCCACCGCATACCCCCACCCCCCCTCTGTACATGTGCTTTCTTTTTCTTTTCAAATCATATTTATTCTTTCCCCTCATTACTTTCCCCTATCACATTACCTTTGAATATTTCCTATTTCACAAAATCTATCATACATTCTAGAATTCATGTACATCTACAGGTTCTCATACCAGTGGAAAAATACAGTATTTACATATGTGTGACCTATTTATTTCACTAATTAGTGTATCCTCAAGGTGTGTACATTTTAACATAAATGATTGAAAATTGTCATTCTTTATAGTAGAGTAAGACTTCATTTTATATATTAAAAAAAAAATTCTTCTTTAACGAGTCTGCAGTGAATGGGCATCTGGGGTGTTTCCAAAATTAGGCTAACATAAACTGAGCAGCTATGAACATGGGGGCACATATGTCTTTACAGTAGATTCTTTTAATTCTTTCAAGTCTTTAATAGTTTGTGTCATTCAAGGAATTTACCCATGGCATCAAAGTTTTCACTTTTATTATCAAAACCTTTTTTTATTAGGGTTTCTTTTGTTTTTAGGGTTTCTTCATCTTCCTGTTATTTAGTTATTTCCTGTGGCATTGATCAAACCAGCGCCTTCAGTGTGAGATATATTTTTAGTCATTCTATCTATTTATTATTCTATCATCTATCTACCTGTCATCTATCTATCTATCTATCTATCTATCTATCTATCTATCTATCTATCTATCTGTCTATCATCTGTCTTTTTTTAGAGAAAGGGTTCTTGCAAGTATCTAAGTTGCCCAGCCTGGGCTCTAACTTGTGATCTTCTTGCATAATACTCACAGAGTCCTGGGACAATAGATACATGCTAGCATGTCCACATTGTCTTACTTTTTCAGTACCTGCAAAGTTTACAGTCAGCACTGTCATTACCAATATTAATGATAACTTATATTTTTGCTAATTAGTTTGGCTAAGTGCTCATTTATTTTATTTTTTTCCATCTCAAGAATGCTGGTTTTTCACTTTATCTCAAACTAATGAAAGCTATTTATGAGAAATCAACAGCCAGAATCATTCTAAAGGGTCAAAAACTGAAGCCATTCACACTAAGATCAGGAACAAGATGAGGATGTCCACTGTCACCACTCCTGCTTGATATAATGCTGGAAACATTAGCCACAACAATTAGACAAGAAGAAAAATTAAAGGGAGTAAAGATAAGAAAGAAAGAAGTTAAATTGTCATTATCTGCTGATAACATGATACTCTATATAGAAGATCCTAAAAACCCAGCCAAAAGACTATTACACTTAATGAACAAATTTAGTAGCATAGCTGGATACAAGATCAATGCTCAAAAATCAATAGACTTTATATACATAAACAACAGACTAACTGAGAGGGAACTTGGGGAGTCAAGCCCTTTAGCAATAGAATCTAAAAAGTGAAATATCTAAGAATTAATCTAAAAAAGGGTTGAAAGACCTCTACTGTGAAAATTACAGCACTCTGAATAAGGAGATTGAAGAGGGTATCAGAAAATGGAAAGACATCCATTTTTCCTGGGTAGAAAGAACCAACATTATCAAAATGGCTATATTCCCACAACTACTATGCAGACTTAATGCAATTTTGATGAAATCCCAACAGTGTATTTCACAGATCTAGAGAAAATAATCCAAAAATTCATCTGTAATCACCAAAGACCTAGAAGAGCAAAAACAATTCTAAGCAACAAAAACATGGCAGGTTTTATCACAATCCCCAACTTGAAACCATACTACAAAGCTACTGTGATAATAACTGCATGGTACTGGCAAGGTAATAGACTAGAGGATCAGTGGAATAGATTAGAATATACAGAAAGAACTCCAGATACACTATTCCACCTCATCATTGACAAAGGTGCCAAATATCCTCAATGGAAGATAGTCTCATTAACAAATGTTGCTAGAAAAACAAGGTTATAACCTCCAGAAGAGTAAAGCTAGACCATCCCTTTCACAATATACTAAACTAAAATCAAACAGGATTAGAGATCTAAACATTAAAACAGAAACACTAAACCTGCTGCAAAACAGGTTAGGTAGAACTCTTGGAGACATTGGCTTAGGGAAAGACTTTATGAACAATACATCTATAGTGTGAGCACTAGCAGAGGGAATCAACAAATGGGATCTCATCCTATTAAAGATCTTCTGCACAGCAAATGAAACCACAGACAGCGTCAAAAGACAACCAACAATATGGGGAAATTTTTTCCAGCTATTTCTCAGACAAAGGGCTACTATCTAGAATATATAAAGGGCCTAAATATCAGACGCCCCTCAAATTTAAAGACCTAATTCAAAAATGGGTATCTGCAATGAACAGACACATTTCAGAGAAAGAAGTAAAAGCAGCCAAGAAGTACATGAACAAATGCTCAACATTACTGGTCATTTCAGAGATGCAGATAAAGGTAACACTGGGGCCGGGCATGGGGGCTCACACCTGTAATCCCAGCACTTGGGAGGCAGAGACAGGAGGATTGCTGAGTTTGAAGCTTGCCTGGTCTACATAGTGAGCTCACGGTCAGCCTGAACTACAAAGTGAAACCCTGTCTGAAAAAAAAAAAAAAAGTAACACTGGGATTTCATCCCACTCCACAAAGAATGGCTACTATCTTGAAATTAACCAGCAACAAACGCTCATGAGGCTGTAGGGAGGAAGGAACCCTTCTCCACTGTTGATGGGAATGTAGACTGGTGAAACCACTATGGAGATCAGTGTGGAGGTTCCTTAAAAACTTAGGACTAGAGGTCACATTTGACCCTGATTTTCCCCTGCTAGGGATATACATGAAATAATTAAAATACTAATATCATAGTGACATATGTGCACCCATGTTCATAGCAGGTTAGTTTGTAATAGCTAAATCTTGAAAACAACCTAAATAACCATCAACTCAAGACTGGATAAAGAAGATTTTTCTTTTTGTTTGTTTGTTTGTTTTACATAATTGAGCATTACTTTGTTAAAAATGATAAGTTTGAGTGCTTTATATGTGATGGACATATCTTGGCATACTCATATGATAATAAATAGGTCACAAATGTATAAATACCATATGTTCTTTCTGGTATAAGAATTTGAAGATGGAAATGATTCTAGAACATATGATAGAAAGTATGAAATAGAAAACATTCAAGGGAAAATGGTAGAAGTAACTAACAAGGGGATAGAATAATACAATATTGAAGGAACCAAAATATCACATATAGAGAGGGTAAGTATGGGACTGTGAAAAATGAGAATTAAATCATTTCACATACTGATACAAATTCTTAATTTTGTGTTTGATCATAATTTGTATATAAAATGTATCAATAAAGAATTCAATTAAAAATAAGAATGCTGATTTTTGTTTCATACATTTCTGTTTCTCTTTTCTTTGATTTCTTCTCTAATCTTTATTTTTATTTTTTCTTTTCAGTTTTTCTTTTTTCTTCAAAATACAAAATGAGGTCATTGATTTTAAATCTTTATTTTTAATATATAGACTTGGGGTTATGGCTTTTCTTCATATTAATTTGCATTTTATATCACATTGGTATTTTATACAAATATTGCTTTGCCATTGGATGGGGATACAAAATGTTGCTTTTTAAATCGAATGTATACTATTATGTTTGAGAGGTAACACATAATTATATTAAATTATTTTTTACAGTTTAAATTTATCAATGTTTTAATTTTATCAGTGGAATTTAAAATAATAATTAATGTTATTGTGAACTGGCATATAATGATGTAGTGTAATGTTTGCATGAATTTTATAAGATATAACTTGAGTTTAAGACATTTTATGGTGATTGGAAGACAATTTACTCATCTAGACTCGTTAGGGGTTAAATTTCATTCTTGTATTGCTTGGTATGTATGGCTAGAACAGAACAAATCCTATATATGTATCAAATGGAAAGAGATTATTAAGTATGCTTAGAAGACTACAGGGAGGGGAGGAAACTATTTATGCTCATCTGTGGGCAGTAGAAAAAAATGTTCTGTCCAAGAATCTGGAAACTACAAATCAGGTGTGGAGATTCCTCAAAAAATTAAAAATTTCACTCATCTCCCCCTCTTTCCTTTCTGGGTGTCATCTTTAATATGTTAAGGCTGTCTTATAATAAAACATTTTGCAGTGATACGATACATGCAAACCTATCTTTATAGCAGTACAACTCATAATAGCTAAATCCAAGAAGTAGCCTGTATAAGTCCATCAACAGAAGAATGGATAAAGAAAATATGGTATCTATCTATCTATCCACAGTGCATAACTTCTCTCCCATAAAAAAAGGATAAACTTGAGTAATTTGTAGGAAAATGGATTCACTCTGAAGCCACAATGCTAAGTGAAACTTGTCACTCCTACAACCTTAAATATTACATATTTTCCCATATGTAAGAAGCCAAAAGGGCCAGGGATTTAGCTCAAATGGTACTACATCTACCTTGCAAGCAGAAGTGCCTGAGTTTGATCCTCAGTGCCACCAAACAGATAAAATAGGTAGATAGATATAGATAGATAGATGATAGATATAGATGATTGATAGGTAGATAGATAGATGATAGGTGATAGATAGATAGTAAAATAAAAGATAGCTAATAATAATTAAGGAGATAGTTCTTTGGCCAGTGGGACAGGGACCAAGCACTGGAACAACTGGAGACAGAGGGAAAATAAAAGGGGTTGAAAAAATAATGAAGGTATGTTCTGTACATGTACTTCCCACATTGTATGTAATCATTATGTACTGAAAAAATTAAATAAAAAACAACAAATCAAAAAATTAAGATAATGAGGCACCAATCCAAGCCTGAAAACGTTGAAGCTTTCTAAAGAGTCTAGTGTGAGCCTGCCTTGAAAAACTGAAGGAGCGAACTGAATTCTGTTTTCCCTAACCCATGGGAATACCAAAACATATTTCCACTTAAGCAAAGTAGAACTTTTTAAAATGCAAGACAACTTCTCTTCTTCTCCTTCTTCTTCTTCTTCTTTCACTTTTTCTGGTCTAAAAGCCTACTGGTTGGTTTCATTTACAATTAGGTGGCATTTTCCTCCTCAATTTGTTACCCAACATGCCAATCAACTCTGGAAATGCTCTACAGGAACACACAGAAGTCTGCTTAACTAATCCACTAAGCATTATCTAATTGGCAATCACAATTAACAGTCACCATTCTCCTTCCTACTAATAATATATTATCCATAATTTATGATATATGCTGAACTGCAAAATGTAGTAGATTTATGCACAGAAACCAGCAGAGGAACTATACGTGGAATAATTGGCAATTAGGAAAACTTCACATGGGGATAGCATGGTATGGATGGTGGAGGATTGCTATGAATTCATAGAAAAAAATGGCCACTGATAATATAAATAGATATATTTTTGGAAAAGCATTCAGAGACAATTTTTATCACATCAGGAATACAACAAAATCTGGGAAATTAGGGTTTTAGGAGTGTTGTAGATTAAGGTCAATGAGGCAGAATAATCCTTTCTTTAAGCATATAAATATAGACTGCACAACAAAATCAGTAGGAGGAAATGTATCTATTCAGTATGTTTTAAATGTTTTACTTAGAACTTGTCCTTAAGAACTTACATGTGGTGACTTATTTGTGAAACACCACTTTGTGTCTGAATTTATGCATGGTTTTTGAACTCGGCTGAAACAGTCTTCATTATAAAAGATAAAGAGCTGAAAAAATGATAAAACAGTAGCATATATTTTCCAATTAGCTGAAAGTGCTAACATTAATTCAAAGATTTGGTATTTCCTATGTTTTAAAATTTTGTCGGAATTCAAATTTGAAATATTGTGTATAAGTTTGCCTTTATAGAGATTAGTCACAGTGCTGAATTCTGTGTTGCTAGCATTAGTTATCACTATATCAGAATTGCTTTTGAGCTTCCTTCATGAAGTCTCCTTTGAGACACGTATTCAAATTACTTCTATGCATTGCAAATTATCTTTAATGTTGACTGACATTGCAGTGATTCTTATTATAGAATGTGCACCTTTTAAATTTATTGTGCCAGCAATTCTATGTGGGATATATTTTGATAGGCTAAATCTGTGAGTGATTTGTGATAAATTTCTATTGTTCTAGAAATGACCTCCAACGTGAATAAATAACAACATCGTTCCTTCTTATGTTGCTAGACTCCAAGGTTTTTAGGTAAACAAGTGTGTATCTACTTCAGAAAAGTTGAAGAGAAAACTGAAACAGAAAAGAAAAATAATTTAATGTATAATTTTTTGAGGTAAGTAGGAAAGTTACTTCAAAGCTTTTCAGATTTTACATGAACTGTTGGTGGAGTTTGTCACTATGGAGAAAAGAATACAGTCGATGACTGATGATGGCTTGTCTGTAGACTCTGAGATTTAGCTGAGAAATTCTTTTTAAGTAAATTATTTCTGGTATTCAATTTCAGATGTAGTTGAGTTCCTTTCCCTGTTCATGTGCTTTAGTTTAATTTTATGCTTTATTATTTCAAAAGAAAATACCCTATTGGTGAAGAATCAATTTTACCATTCTATATTATAAATATTGATGGATTATTGCTCCAGCATAATAAACATCTATCTTCCATCTACTTGCCAAATAACAGAAAAATATTACACAAACATATTCATTGTCTAATATCCACATCTCAACAAGAAATATGTACCAATCAGAACAATCCATTGATTTTTTCCAAGATAGAAGATTCATTGATTCTTAACTTCTTTCGAATGACAGAAGAAAATAATTTACTTAGTCAGTTTCACACACAAAGGAAAACATTTTATGCCAGTACAATAGCTTTAGAATGAGAAATGGCTCTTGTCATCCATGGATGACAGACGTCAAATTGAGATGAAATTGAGTAGAATACTAAGGTTCCTGGATTTGACATTTTAAGGCAATACACAGGTCTGTGATACAGATGAAAGGCACATAGAAGAAACAGGACACAATCAGAGAATATAATGGAGTGTCATGTAGAAAAGTCTCCCAAAAACAGACACACACACACACACACACACACACACACACACAGAGTAATGGTTCTTGTGAGGGAAGTAGTGATATAAGCATCATCTATCATTATGGTTATCATGGAAATTTTATAATGATCCATTAAAACACAGTTCTGATTTTTAAAGTGACCTTAGTTGCATTTTAATAGAAACATGTGAAACAAGTGTTTTTGGTAATACAGAAGGACCATCATCAAATTGAGGTAATCTAATTTCTTTCCTTTTTGATAAATTTATTTCAGGCAAGTAAAATTGAATTCATTTAGATAATGAGAGAATTGTGATGGTTTCTTCGAACCACTTTAAATATTTTTATAGATAGATTTGAAGAAAGCAATGGGGAAGAGTGAAAATAATGTAAAAAAAAGCTTTAAAATCAAAATTCTAACTTCTATTTTCTTATTGATGAGCTAACCCTGTCCTGGTTGACTTTCTGGCTTTTGTCTTTTCATGTATGAAAAGAGAGTGTAAAATGATTTCTAAATTTCTTTTTATTGCTGCACCTCCTTGTACACTAAACATATTTATTGACTGCCCTCTAATCTTGAAGTGAGGTCGTGTAAATTTCAGCCTCCCTTGACAGGTAAAATCTATGTAATTTTGAGTCAAGTCTAAACTGTCTGTGCTTTGGCTTCCACATCTTTAATAATAGTAACTGCGTAGTAGAGTTTCTATGAAGATGGAACGTTAATATATTTAGGAAATTCATAATAGTTTCAAGAAAACAATATTTTATGAAATGTTATTTATATTAATATATCAAATATGTTGTTAGCTGTTGGGGCATAAGAACAGATAAAATATATATCAGTTCTGCCTTCAAGGAATACAGAGTTTATGAGAAAAAGTCAGAAAGTAAACAAAGGAGGATGGGACTGAATCTATTTAAATGTAGAGGGAAGACTTACACAGGGCATTTTGCAAGACTGCTTAAAATTTGCGAATTTATCAGTGTGGATGATTAAAAGGTATCCCAGGGCCAGAGATTCAGCTCAGTGGTTCTGGCGCTTGTCTCACAAGTCTAAGGTCCTGAGTTCGACCCCAGTAACGACATACAATGATGGGCATGGTGACTCACGCCCACCAGCAATCACTACCACATACCACAGTGCCGGGCATGGTGGCTCACGTCTGTAATCCCAGCACTCGGGAGGCAGAGGCAGGAAGATTGCTGAGTTCGAGGCTTGCCTGGGCTACATAGTGAACTGAAGGCCAGCCTGAACTACAAAGTGAGATCCTGCCTCAAAAATAAATAAATAAATAAATAAATAAATAAATAAATAAATAAATAAATAAAAGGTGTTCCAAACTGAGAAATCAGAGTAAGAATGGAGGTGTAGAATTCCAGGTAATTCTGCACAGCAAGGGAAACCACCAGAGTGAAAAGATAAACAACAATTTGGAAAAAAAAAAATTACCAGCTGTTTCTCAAAGGGCTCCTATCTAGAATATATAAAGAGTTTTCAAAATAAGCTCCACAATTTAAAGACTCAGTTCAAAAATGGGTACCTGGAATGAACAGACATTTTTCAGAGGAGGAAGTAAAAGCAGCTAATAAACATATGAAAAAATGCTCAACGTCATTGGCCATTCGAGAGATGCAGATGAAAGCAGCACTGAGATCACATCTCACTCCACAAAGAATGGCTGCTATCTCAAAATTAGCCAGCAAAAAATGCTGGTGAGGTTGTGGAGAAAAAGGAATCATTTCCCACCGTTCGTAGGAATGTACACTGGTGCAACCATTATGGAGATCAGTGGGGAGATTCCTAGAGTGTAGGATAGATACTATGAAATAGAAAATACTCAAATGGTAAAGGAGGCACGTGTTCAAGCAGTTGGTTTAAGGTAGGAAAAGACAGAAGACAAAAACCATGGCAATTTCTGTATAAAGTGACACTTTTTATACTGTACTCTTATGCATTTTGATGTCATAAGCTATCCATTATATATACCTCTCCAAGTAGAATTCCTGATGCCTGCACCTAAGACTTTGTTTGGTTGAACCTAGTTAGCTGTGATGAGAAGGGAAAATTCTTTTTTCTTTTTTTTTTTTTTTTTTTTTTTTTGAGACAGGGTCTCACTTTGTAGTTCAGGCTGGCCCTGAGCTCACTATATAGCCCAGGCAAGCCTCGAACTCAGCAATCCTCCTGCCTCTGCCTCCCAAGTGCTGGGATTACAGGCGTGAGCCACCATGCCTGGCTCTTTTATCTTTTTTTAGCTTTATGAAGGTATTACTGACAGATAAAATTATATACATATATATGATAGATATATATAGATATAGATATTCAAGATGACCAATGTATTTTCAAATGTTTATATATTATAAAATGACTATGACCTTGTAAAGGTAACTCTTTCGAATATGTGTTGTGAACATTTATGATATATTGTCCCAGCCAACTTCAAGTACACGGTATATTATTATTAACTGAAATCACCGTTCTGCACATTTGGGTTCCAGAGCTTATTCATGCTATGATTGCAGCCTGATCTCTCTGGTTAACTTGTCTCCATTTGTCCCACTCCCTGTCTCCCAATAACAATCTTCTGCTCTCTTTTGCTGCATTCACTGTCTATAGCTTCCACATATGTGTCAGGCCATATAGTATTTATATTTCTGTACTTATATTTTTGCAATTAGCATGTTTTGTACATCTGTTCATATTTTCAAAAATTATAAATGCCTTGACATAATAGTGTAAAGGCGCAAGATATTGGACATCAGAACTTTCCTGGCATTTATATGCCTTTTTTTTTGACTCACAATCACCCAAATGTCCATCAACTGGAGAGTGGATAAAGAAGATGTGGTTTTTTTACATTTGCCAAATGGAATTATAGTTATGCTATGGCTTATAAAAACTAACTGAAGCCAGGCGTGGTGGCTCACGCCTGTCATCCCAGCACTCGGGAGGCAGAGACAGGAGGATTGCTGAGTTCGAGGCTTGCCTGGGCTACATAGTGAGCTCAGCGCTAGCCTGAACTACAAAGCGAGACCCTGCCTCAAAAAAAAAAAAAAAAACGAAAACTAACTGAAGCTTACCAATGTTGAGATAATACATCAGAATCATAGCACTAGTGACTATAATCTTTGTTTCTTGTTATTTAGATTTCATGGCCTGAAATTAACATTAGATATCATTTGAGGCCACATCTTATTCACACCACAGCCAGTTCTCCCATAGTCATGTGCCTGATGGATGTGTCTATAAACCAAATTCTTTTATCATAGTTCCTATGCCATAAACCGAAAATGCTCCCAACTTCTCCAGGAAAACTATGCTGAAGTTCCAAATGGTCATTTCATTTAAAGCAATTAATCACAGAAGAGCTAAGAATAGAGTAATCTTTTTCCTATAAAATGTTAAAGTAATAGGCCTATGTTACATTGAAACAGATAATATAATCAGTCATCATTATAAAGTTGTAAGTGAAATAAAGACTATGACTTCTGTCTAACAAATTCCAGGATATTGTCAATGCTTTGCCTTAATGATATCTTGTGAGATAATATGAACAAAAGACTTAGTATAAAATATAGCTTGGACATTAAAACAGAAACAATAAGCCTGCTGGAAAACAGATTAGGTAAAATTCTTGGAGACATTGGCTTAGGCAGAGACTTTATGAATAAAAACCCTATAGCACAAGAACTAGCAGAAAGAATCAACAAATGGGATCTCATCCTACTGGAAAGCTTCTGCACAGCAAAAGAAGTCACTGGCACTACTAAAAGACAACCAACAACATGGGAAAAAAATCTTCACTAGCTGTTTATCAGACAAAGGGCTATTATCTACAATATATAAAGAACTTAAGCAGATCAGCCTCCCCAAATTTAAAGACCCAATTAAAAAATGGGCATCTGAAATGAACAGACACTTCTCAGAGGCAGAAGTCAAAGCAGCTAAGAAACATATGAAGAAATGTTCAACATCGCTGGTCATTTGAGAGATGCAAATGAAAACAACACTGAGATTTCATCTCACTCCACAAAGAATGGCTGCTATCACAAAATCAACCAACAATAAATGCTGGTGTGGCTGTGGGGAGAAAGGAACACTTCTCCACTGTTAGTGGGATTGTAGACTTGTGCAACTATTGTGGAGATGTGTGTGGAGATTTCTCAGAAAACTAGGACTAGGGGTCCCATTTGACCCTGCTATCCCCCTGCTAGGAATATACCCAAAAGAATTTTAAAAATCACATTGGAAAGACAGATGTACACCCTTGTTCATAGCAGCTCAGTTCGTGATAGCTCAGTCTTGGAAACAACCCAAATGTCCATCAGCTGGAGACTGGATAAAGATTTTTTTTATAAAATGGAGTATTATTCTGCAATAAAGATTGACAAGATTGATCCATTTAGGTGCAAATGGAGACACCTGGAGTATATACTAATAAGTGAAATAAATAGATCAGAGATAGGCAAATACCGGATTTTCTCTTTGACATGAACACCTATAGATGCAAATGAGATCTAGAAAGTATGACAGCTTTTATAGAGTGGGGAATTTCCAAAGGAAATTTGGTGTGGGGATGTAATGAGGGGAAGGAATAAATATGATTCTGAAAGAAAATAAAAGAGTATTATATAGGGGTTGGGGAGGTGTGGGTGGTTGGGGATATGGCTAAAAATGAGAATTGACTTGTGTCATATACTGGTACAAATTCGCCAATGTTATGTGTGAATGTGAGATGTATATAAATTGTACCAATAAAGAATTCAATTAAAAATATAGCATGGAGATATTATTACCCTCTCAATTGATCTTGAAAGTTTTAGGTTCTGAAGCTGCATAAATTACCACACTCTTGAATGAAATAAATAAGATACATATGTGTAAATAGTGAATCATTTCTCTGGTGTAAGAAACTGAAAAGGTAAATGAGGACCAAACAGAGAACTGATATTGTGAAACAGGAAGAAAATATTCAAAGGCAAAGGGTATGGGGAAATAAAAGAGGAGAAAGCACAAACTGAGGAAAGGAAAAAAGGAACAAATCTTTTATGAATAGGGAGGGGTGGAGGAGTGGAAGAAGGAGAAGGGAAAAACTAGAACCAAGATATATCATCTACAACTACAAATTCCCAGTGATGAATGCAATCACAATATATACGTAAAAGTACCAACTGGTACTTAAAGGTACCAATAAACTTAATGAATAAGAACAGATGTAAAATTTATGAAGTAGATTTGCAATTGGCACCTGCAGTTTGTTGGGGCAAAGTGAAAAAGGGGCAAAAGACCATTGTTGTGCTGGACACCCAAAAGAGCCCATAAAAAGCTGAAAGCCTGTGCACACCCATATTTATAGCATCATATTTTATAGTAGCTAAATCTTGGAAACAGTTCGCAGTCCATCAACAGGTGAATAGCTAGATAATACTTTTCACCACAAATGGAATACTATTCAGTCATAAACAAAGACAAACTTGGCATAATTTATAACTAAATGAATGAATCTGACACTATACTTGTAAGTAAAATAAATAGCATACACGTGTAGATTCCAATGTTTCTCTAGTGTGAGAAACTGAAGGTGTAAATGAAGTCCAAAGTGTATAATAGGCATTGTGACACAAGAAGAAAATGTTCAAAGGGTGAGCTGAATGAAGGGAGACAAAAATAAAAAAAGAGAGAGGAAAAATTTGATAGTAAAAAGGAAAAATGGAAACAAAGCTTATACGTATATATAGGGAGAGTGGGGGTTAAAGGATGGGAAATGGGACAAAACAGAAATCGAGATGTATCATGTACAGGTACAAATTCTCAGTGAGAAATGTGATCATAATGCATTCCTAAAATATCCCAATAAACTCCATAAAAAGGAAAAAAAATAAAAGGCTGTTTCACATTCACTACACCCAGAGAAAACTAAATTGCAAGCCTTGTGCTCACTTCAGAGTTCCACCGTACTCCGAATCACACACCTGAGGGACCTGTGTAGGAAGCCCTAGGAATCTGCATTGGAATCCTGGAGATGGACATCCAAAGGTGAGGGTGGAGACAAGTTTCTCCGAAGAAGCAGAAGTAGCCTTCGGTCTATTTTCCCTTCGTGCTGCATCTAGGCTAAGCTTATTAGTTCATGTCACCCCCAGCTTGGTTTTTTGGTCTTCAGTAACTCATCCTCCAGAGAAATGGAACTGAAGCAATTAGATGTTTCTTATTCAAGTTGACATCACAATTAGCTATCACAGAAAAGTATGTAGAATCATAGAGTTTAAGACCAAATTATTTCATAAACTGGGCCCATTGGTAAGCTAACATCCATATGTTTTGTGAGAAACCATTGTTATTTATCAGTTCTCCAAATAAATCTACAAATTATATTTTAAGAATAAATTGCCCCCTTAATTTTTTGGTACACGGTGAGGTCTGTAAAACTTAGCTACCAACCTCTTTAGTCATTAAAATGTTCACAAAGACAAAGTGTTTTTGGTGAAATGTCTTTTGTTGGGTATAAATGATGAAATCAGTATTTGCAAGCCTTTGCAGACTAGCTTTCATATCTTTACCAAATGATTTCCCAACTTGAGTGATGAATACATTATTCTATGTATTGTATCATATCTTCGAGTGGTTTTATATAACTGTGTTTAAACCTTGGCCTACAAAATTGGAGATCCTGTAATCTGAAATAATAGTTACAATGTGTTGAGTAAAGAATCTGGCAAACTCTGGAATGACTTCACTTTAAGGACAGATAGGAATTACACTCAAAAGAAAATAACCAAAGGACTAGAGATCAGTGAATGCAGGCAT
Organism: Thryonomys swinderianus; assembly: GCA_004025085.1. Classification (NCBI taxonomy): domain Eukaryota; kingdom Metazoa; phylum Chordata; class Mammalia; order Rodentia; family Thryonomyidae; genus Thryonomys; species Thryonomys swinderianus. Next base: position 19,286 of record PVIC010020475.1, read on the forward strand.
TTCACACATACATATTCGTTTGGTATACCATTGAAGGATCCAGTTTCTCTAGCACAGTGAACTGCTCAAATAAAAGAAAAGATAAAAAGAAAATCATTGACATCTGAAATTAATTATAGGCCACAAAATAAGAAAAGTTCCATAGAATCAATTTTTGGATTTAATTTGCACTTCAAGATACAGTGCTGACTCCCGCCTCCTCTTTCCACTTCAATTTGTATGTCTTTCTCATGCATTTCTCTTTCATTCTGTATTTTCTCTGCATTTCTTCCTGAAACTCTATGCTTCAGTCTAATTGCTTTTCTTTGAGTCCCTTGCACACATTATCCTCACTCATGCTTCAGCACCTTCAGCGCATCAGAAAGGCCTTCTCTGGTCTCAAAACTGGGTTAGAACTACCATAGTCTCTGTATTCCTATTTGCAATATTGCCTGTACATGTATTATTTATTATCTGTGTTCTACACTCGTTTAAGTGCCATTAGTTCAGAATTCATATTTAACATGTTCACTGACATAGACTTGACATACTTAGTTCTTAGTATAATAATTATCAAATTCCTGGTATGACTTCTAGAAAGTTATTTGAGATTAATTTCTCAAATACTAAGCAATTTCAGCAATGTTTTCTCTAAGATTTCTATACAGTAGACAACATATAAATTTCTATCTTCATTCAAAGGGAATATGACAGGGAAAATAATGAAGAGAACGAATAAATATGATTTGGAAAGAAAAAGAAAGAACATGTATATAGGGGTGGGTGGTTGTGTGGTGGGGAGGTGTGGGTGGTTGGGGATATGGCTAAAAATGAGAATTTACTTGTGTCATATACTGGTACAAATTCCCCAATGTCAAGTGTGATTGTGAGCTGTATATAAAATGTACCAATAAAGAATTCAATAAAAAAATTTCTATTTTCTTGTGGAAGGCTCTGTGAATGTCCAGTTTTTCAATAAGAATGGATTTATCTTCCCAACTAGATGCTCACTAATAGGTAAAATAAAATATAATTATTTGATATCATCATTTTGGCCATCATAATGCTCTACTTATTGGAAACAAAATGATGCTGTGTAAAGGCACATACAAAGGAACATAGACACTATAGTTATTTTTTTGTTTTCCAAGCTGTGTTTAGTCTTATTCTAGAATAAAGTACACTGATTATTTTTCCCACACAAATGTACTTAAAACATATGAATTACAAGGCAGAATATATATGCTGCTTTTCAAGAAACTAGCTAGAATTTCATTCATAACAGATACATCCACACACAAGCTAACTTCTTGCATAATTATTCATGCTTAAAATAATCAAGGTAAACTAGGTTTACATCTTTTGCTTCATAATCTTACAGAATATTTCAACCATTGAATTTATTTCTTTCTGAATGATCAGAAATAAGGTTAAACAAACCGCATAAGGGTACATTTAAAAACACATCTGGTGTTTTAGAATCAAACATCTGCATGCACATACACACATGCACATTTGTTTTCATTTTGTTCTTTGGCCCTAATGGTAAACAGACTTTAAAAAATTCTAAGACTACTGTGCTACTAAGTAAATGTTTAGGTTGATGATATTCTATTTACCTAAATGGTAAATATAAAACAAGAGCCCTTTGTCAACATATCTTAAGTCCTATTACTTACCCCTAACTTATAGCGCCAGATTTATATAGTGGATATATAGTAATATATGCCCAATTTATAATATTATATGCCTCTCTAGCCATGAACCAAAATTACAATTGCAACACATTACCCTGAGTCTGGAATTTAAATGGTCATTTTTGTAGCAATAAATCAGATTAACTGTAAAGAGAAGTTGCATACTGGTTTTAACTAAAAATAATGTTTTGGATCTATCATAATTTCTCTCATTATTTTCTTTTTATTTGACTGTTGTAAAATAGTTGAAGTTGAAAATAAAACATTGTTTGAGTTACCATCAAATGACTATAACTTAGGTCCTTAACGCATTACACTTTTCTGTTGTCCTTTTCAGTTGATCTAATCCTAGAAGGTCCTGACAAAAGTAGTCTTTCACTAAGGCAGCAGCTTCCATATTTCACTGTATAGAATCACCTGGAGCATGAATCAAGTCTGCATTATAAATTACTTGTTTCAGGTGATACTGATATAGGTATCCCATAGGGCTGCATTTAAAAAAGTATTGCAATTAAATTCTATGGAAGCAGATGGAAGAGGGAGACGATTCAACAACAGCTTGACAAAGTCTTCCACTCAAGGGATTGGCAAAAGGGACACAAATTTATTCTAGTGCAGCCAAGTTCAACCGGATAGGAGGGTGAATGCTTGCAGACTTCATTGTTGAGATATTATCCCCATTAGCATAAGATTCTTATCTGTTACTGATGCTGCAACAATGGTGACAGATTAAAAGAGAGACTCAAAATCCTTTAAGACATTCAGTAGTCCTTGCTTTCATGTTTTAGCAAAACACCCTAAACTAAGTCAAACCAAGATCAAATTTTCCATATGGGCTGGTTTGGTTTATTTGTTCCAGAAGAGTTAACTGAGTTTATGGACTAGCAAAGATGCCTCAAGGCTCCATTTGGGAGCTTTGCAAAGTTTCATATAGGTTTTTAAAAATAATATTGAAGTGTTATAAAGAATACTATCACCATGTACTACAAATACATATATGTATGCATATGCATGAGATGGTGTCCAAAAGATGACTGGAGAGAGGTGAAGGAGTGCAGAGAATGTTAAAAAAGAATTAAGGAATGTCATGTAACAACTCTGTACAATAAATGTAATTATTATGTACTACACACATGCACCAATAAAAGTAAATATATCCAAATGTCATATGTGTATGTACCTACATCTACCATGATATAATCAATGTACATTTTGAAAATATACTCATAAAATAAATTTAAAATGGTAGTGAAGAAGCCAGATCTTCCTGTCATCAATTCCATATGCTCACAATACATTAATTCTAAGATGTACTTCTGTATTGGTTAGTCATGGAAATGTGGATTTATGAGTTATATTTGAGCAGAATATAATCCTAGAAAACTACTTGATATAGAACTTTGTCAATCAATTTGCCAGTGTGATATGGGAATTGTGAGATGTTGGGTGCCTTCCATTTTTTAGAATATTTTAATAGAAGGAAATATGGTTCATTAGAAACATGTATTCAATATTTTAAAACCATACCAAAATATAGATGTGGAAACAATTTAAGGCAACATCAGAACAACTTGTGTTAATAGGCAAAAAATTTTATAATTGAACTAAATCTATGGTCTCCAAGTCTGCAATTGAAAAATTAAAATTCATTTGAATGGTATAATTTTGCTAGCAACTTCACACTGGATGCCTCCCCTGATTCCTAAGGATGAAAAATGAATGAAATATACAGGTTATTGTGATAACAACTGCCTTGTCCTTGTTGCTTAGAAATATTTTTGCTATTCTAGGTCTATTGTGATTCCAGATAAATTTTTGGATTATTTTATCTAGATCTGTGAAGTATGGTGCTGGGATTTCGATCAGGATTACACTGAATCTGGATAGTAGTTGTGGGAGCCATTTTGTTGATGGTGGTTCTTCCTACCTAGGAACAAGGGATGCCTCTCCATTTTCTGGTATCCTTTCCAATCTCCTTTTTAGAGTGCTGTAGTTTTCAGAGTAGAGGTCTTTTACCTCCTTTGTTAGATTGATTTTTAGATATTTTTTGGATGCTATTTTGAAAGGGCTTGACTCCCCAAGTTCTCTCTCAGTGAGTGCTGTTTATATATACAAAGGCTATTTATTTTTGAGCATTGATCTTGTGTCCAGCTATGCTACTAAATTTAGTGATTAAGTCTAGCAGTCTTTTGGCTGGGATTTTAGAATCTTCTGTAGAAAGTATCATGTTATAAACAAATAATGACAGTTTAACTTATTTTTTTCCTATCTTTATTCTTTCTATTCTTTTTCTTGTCTAATTGCTGCGGCTAAGGTTTCCAGCACTATATCAAACAGGAGTGGTGACAGTGAACGTCTTTGTCTTATTCCTGATTTCAGTGCGAATGGTTTCAGTTTTTGACCATTTAGGATTATGCTGGCTGTTGGTTTCTCATGAATAGCTTTAATTACTTTGAGATAAAGTCCATCTATTCTGATTTTCACTAGGGTTTTCATCATGAGTGGGTGTTTGTTTTTGTCAAACACTTTGTATGCATCTACTGAGATGACCATATGGTTCTTGTCCTTGAGTCTGTTAAAATAGTGTATTATATTAATTGATTTACATATGTTGAACCCTTCTTGCATCTCTGGAAAAACTCTGATTTGGTCAGCATTTATGATCTTTGTGATGATTTTCTTTATCCTGTTTGTCAGTATCTTATTGAGGATTTTTCCATCAATGTTCATTAGGGAGATTGGTCTGTAGCTCTCCTTTTGGTTGTGTCTTTTTCTGCTTTGGGAATCAAGGTAATGGTTGCTTCCAGGAATGAATTTGGGAGTATTTCATCACTTTCCATTTCATTAAAGAGTTTGAGAAGTATTGGCATTGACTCTTCTTTAAAAGTTTTGCAGAATTCAGCAGTAAAGCCATCATAATGAGGAAATTAGTAGGTGTTTGCTATGTTTTTAGTTTGAGTTTCATTGGTATTTGGGTGTTCAACATTTTTATATCTTCTTCCATCAACTTTGGAAGTTCATATGTGTCTAGAAATCTTTCTATTTCTTCTGTGTTTTCCATCTTGTTGGAGTACAAATTTTCAAACAGGTGTTCATTATCCTCCGGACTTCCACTGGATCTGTGATGATTAGCCCTTTTCATTCCTAATAGCATGGATTTCAGCCTTTTCCTTCCTTTGATAAGGTTGGCTAGGGGTTCTGTCAATTTTGTTCATCCTTTCAAAGAACCAACTCTTCAATTCGTTGATTTTTTATATTGTTGCTTAGCGTCCACTGCATTAATTTTCTGCTCTGATTCTTATCATTTCCTTCCTGGTGTAAGCTTTGAGTTTGTCTTGTTCCTCCTTTTCTAGTAGCTTGAGGTTCAGAATTAAATTGTTTATTTGAGCTTACTCAGCTTTCCTGGTATAGGAATTCACTGCTATGAATTTCCCTTGGTGAACAGTTTTCATTGTCTTTCATAAATTCCTGTGTTTTGAACTGGGATTATCATTTAATTATAGAAACTGTTTAATTTCTTTAACTCATTCTGTGACCCATTTGTTCTTCACCAGAGTCTTGCTCAATTTATGTATGTTTGTGAGGTTCTTGGAATTTCTTTTGTTATTCATCTCTAATTGTGAGGTGCTGTGATCTGACAGAATACAGGGGATAACTTCAATTCTCCTTCATTTAGTTAAACATGTGCAATGAACTACCATGTGGTGTCATTTGGAGAATGATGCATGAACAGCTCAGAACATACATTCTGACTTTGTGGGGTTAAATACTCTGTCACATCTGTTAAATCCATTTGTTCAAAAGTTTGGTTTAGCTCAGGTATATCCTTATTGATTTTTTTTCGTCCAGTTGAACTATTTGTGACCCTAAGATATTGAAGTCTCCTATTAATATTGTATTAGTGCTTCTCTGGCTTTTCATACCCATTAATATTGTTTTATATAGATTGATGCATTAGAATTTGGTGCATAAATATTTATGATTTTTATTTATTTCTCTTGGATTTTTCAATATATGGGAATATATTGACTTTCTTTGTCTCTCTTAAACAGTTTTAGTTTGAAATCTATTTTGTCTTCAATATGATAGCCACTCCTGTTTTTTTTTTTTGCAGTTTCCTATCTCATGGAAAATTGTTTTCCATTGTCTCACTTTCAGTCTATGGATTTTTTTTCTGAATTAGTTGTGTTTCTTGTATGCAGGAGATTGTAGAGTATTGCTTCTTAATCCATTCTGCCAGTCCGTGTCTTTTAATTGGTACATCAAGTCCACTGACATTAATGATTATGACTAATATGGACAGACAGAGCTGTCATGTTTTCCTGTTCTTATCTCTTTTATTCTTTTCTTTTTATTTTTGAGACAAGGTTTCGCTTTGTAGTTCAGGCTGGCCCTGAGCTCACTATGGTGTCCAGGCAAGCCCCTGCAAACTCAGCAATCCTCCTGTCTCTGCCTCCCGAGTGCTGGGATTACAGGTGTGAGCCACCACATCTGGCATTCATCTCTTTTATTCTTTGCCTTTGCCCTTTTCCAATCATTTTCTTGTCTGTCTCAATGGGTTTACCCTGTTGAGTTTCATGGGTTTGTAACTTTCACTGTTTTTTTCAAAGATATTCTTTAGAATGTTGTGGAGTGCAGGTTTTGTATCTGAATTTCTTCAGGCGTTTTTTGTCAGGGAAATAACTTATTTACCCATCAATTTTGAAAGAGAGTTTTTCAGGGTACATCAATCTTGGTTGGAGGTTTTCACACTTTACTCCAAGCTCTCCTTCCATTGAATGTTTGGGTTGAAAAGTCTACTGTGATCCTGATGGACTTCACTTTGTATGTGGTTTTTCTCTTTTCTCTAACTGCTTTCAGTATTGTGTTCTTATGTTGGATATCTGGAACCTTGATAATTTTATGGCTAGGTATAGGCATTTTATATCATGGTTATTTAGAGTTCTATATGCCTCAGTTATCTGTATGTCCAAGACTTTTCCTTTTCCTGGGAAGTTTTCTACCATTATATCTGTAAACATTTTTATATATATTTTTTGCACTGTCTCCTGCTTCCTCAGTGACACCAATCAGTCTTATGTTATTCTTTTTTTGAATTGTCTAGGAACTGTTGGATTGATTTCTTATGGTCCTTTGCCATTTCAATTATGTCTTTTCTGTTCCTTGGCTGTGATCCTGTTCTCTAAGCTTGAAATTTGGCCCTCAGCTTCATTCATCCTAATTCACAAACTTTTATTCTTGGTTTTCATCACCTGAAACTCTACTTGAACCTGCTTAAAAGGTTCATTTCTTTTGTTATCTCAGATTTTATCATACCCCTGGTCTCTTCTTTAGCATTGTTAAACATGTTGTTCACTGTTGACAGCATCTCTGTTTTCATCTCAGAGTTGAGTTCTGATATCCATTTTACTGGATTTGCTTTTGTTACCATCTCAAGAGAGTCCTGGTGATTGAGCTTTAGTTTGCTTCATTTTCCTTTTTCCTGGATTCCCCTGGGATGATTGATGATTTTTTCTATCTGCTTTTTTAAAAAAAAATTCCTCATTTCTCTTTCTTTATCATTGTTGATGTTATTTGTTTAATTTCTTGCCTTGTCTCTGGGCAATAATTGTGGCAAATCTCTTTTACCCTAATATTTGGATACCTTAGCAGATTGTTACTTCCTGTGCTGTCTTTCTTGGTTCTGTAGTGGCCCTTAAATATTCTTAGTTCTGGCACACCAAGGGAGGTATTTGAACAGAATAATCACATTGTTTTTGTTGACATATACAATCAGTATCATCAACTCTATTGAACATAGTAAAGGAAATGGAAAGCTTTGGTAATCTATCTGAAACCTTTAACCTCATGAGCTACTTCTATGATCATATGCCAAAATTTAGAATTAATTACAAATTTGTTTACAGCATTCAGTTCCTTAAACTTGGCAGCAGTACCCATTGTTAATAAAAGGTCACTGGGGAGTTGGGGAGGTAGGTAAATAAATGGAGAGCAGAAGATTAGAAATAGGGTTAGAGGTTTTATAAAGATCACATATACCTCAAGAACCTTATAGATACCAGGGGACATCAGAGGCTAAAGGATCATATATAAGACAGAACTTACTAAGAACCACAGGACCACTAGAGACTTTGTACAGCTTCTTATAAAAATACAGAAAGAAGAGAAATTAGGGAAGACTGAAATCTTGGAGAATAGGGGGAGACCTAGCAGGAGGAGGCAAATAGGAAACTATTTTCCCTTTTCTATAAAAATGGGAACAGTTGAGAGGAGAGAAAACCGCAAAGTTGGACAGATTCAGTACCAGCAGAGTAGCGAAATGAAAAGCTAGTTACATCGGATTAAAGAAAGAAAAAGAAAATGAGCGGGAACAAAATCAACAACAATAAACAAAACTAAATACACTAGTAACAAGGAGACAGCCTTCATCCCCTGTCTAGGTTCTTATAATACGTGAGTTAAGCTAAATGAGAGCATACAGGTTTGAAATCTGTAAAAGTCTAGGATCATGCAGGTGGAGCTGATTCCACCAACTCACCAATGACTGTAGTCAACAGCATTCCCTCACTCTTCTAGTGAGTGCTTTCTTTGATGTGGTGAACTCAGTGGAGGAAATAACTGAAGGCCTCTGTCTAGTTCCAGTACTGGAACCCCACTTATTCAGTATCCACAAAGCAGATGGTGTCTTTGGAGGCTCTTCCCCATAGAACAGTTGTGTACAGTTTGGCCTACAAAGAAATGGAGATTCCAAGGCCTTTGGGTCTCTCCCTCATCATAGATGAGCTGCAGACCCTGTTTCTGGTCGATGGTCCAAAGCTTGCTTCTTACTGAGACTCACTGTGCTACTTCCACCATGCCCTACCTATGTAGTCTGTCTTCATAGCCCTCTCACATGGTCTCAGGGGCAACAGTAAAGTTGCAGGCCCAGGCACTATTTAATAGCATGGGGCTCCTTTGTTGCTGAGATTCCCCATGATCTCCACTGCACAGTATCTGCTTGTCTGTGCATGGCTCTGGCCAAAATTATTTTGTTTTTCTTTAGTGGATGTTTGCTGTACATCTTGGGGAGTGAACATATGATAGAATTTGTATCTTTAATTCCTTTCTTATTCCCTGTTTCCTCCTCCTGCTCTTCTGAATTCCCTTTCTCCATTTTTCTCGGTGATATTATTAATCTTATTTCATATTCATGACATAATGCTCCAAATACTTCAATAGATGCACACAACATTCTATGAGTTATCTTAGAGATTATTCCAAAGAAAAGAACTATTGCAAGAAAATGAAATACATGCTTAATCTAAAGCTTACATTCACTCATAAATCAACAACATGTTTACCATGCAACTTGAAGTATAATATAATTCAATGTTATGTTGACAGGTAGACTAATATGAGAGAGAAAAACACCTTACCCGAGATATTGTCGGACCTCATATGGGATTTTTGTCACCATAAAATGCTTCAGGAAATATATCATTCTTCCCTAGGAGGAATTTCTTCAGAAGCTGGCTTGAAAGAATGGTCATTTCTTTTAGGCTCTAAAATTTCTCTCTCCTTTATGATTACTATGACCTACTTGTGATTACTTAAATTAATTAGGGTTAAATAAAATTAAATTAAATTCCTCAGTCACAGTACCTATATTTCAATTGTTTGATAGCCTTGTGTGGACTGTTTGAATATGTACATCATTATGAGTAGTACAGATATATAAAATATCTTAATTCTCCCAATTCATGAACAAAAGAGATCTTTTCATCTTAAATGTCTTCAGTTGTTTTCATCAGTTTTAAAATTTACACTGTATGGGCCTTTTGCTTTTTTTGTTTATTCCCAAATATTTTTGCTGTTGTGGTAAATGGGTGTTTTTATGATATCTTTTTCAGCAAAATTGCTATTGGGGTACCGAAAAGCAATTCCTACCAAAATATCAGTGACATTCTTCACTGAACTATGAAATAAAATCCTAAAATTCATATGAAACACTGAGCAGCCAAAACAATGTTTAGTGAAAGGAACAGAAATATAAGTATTAGATACATAATTTCAACATATGCATACCATGGAACAAAAACATAATTGTATCAGAATTAAAATCACATATATGACCAGAGAAACAAATTAGATATGTCCAAAGTAAATCACACATCTACATCGAACTGATTCTCAACAAAGATGCCAGAAACACACATTGGAAAAAGCACAACTTCTTGAATAACTGCTGCTGATAAAACTCCACACCCATAGGAAGGAAACTTGATATTCCTCAATGCTATATAAAAATCAACTAAAAATTGACCAAAGTTGAGTTATTCTTGTACCAATCCTACTTGGTCATGGTATTGAAGAATCGCTGCATTTTGTTTTCTAGTACCTTAATGAAGACTGCATTTGCATTCATTTGGACAATTGGCCTGTTCTCCTTCTTCTTCTTCTCCTTCTTCTTCTTCTCCTTCTCCTTCTCCTTCTCCTTCTCCTTCTCCTTCTCCTTCTCCTTCTCCTTCTCCTTCTCCTTCTCCTTCTCCTTCT
>PVIC010020476.1:0-29484 GCA_004025085.1 Thryonomys swinderianus
GAGTTCAGGCTGGCCCTGAGCTCACTATGTAGCCCAGGCAAGCCTGGAACTCAACAGTCCTCCTGCCTCTGCCTCCTGAGTGCTGAGATTACAAGCTTGAGCCACCGAGCCCAGCCATTTCTCTTTCTTTATAATGGGCCCTTGACAGGAAGAGAACCACAGATTGACAAGCCTGGTGAGAAAGAGGACAACTAGGAATATAGTGATGATACTGATTCCCATGGAGATCATGTGCTCTGGTCATGAATAAAACTAAACTAGAATTAGTGTTTGTTTCCTAAACTTTCTGAAGATGAGTGAAAATGAAAATCATTTGCAAGAATCAGAATGATCAGTGGGACTGCTTTCTGCTCCCGTTCTGTGGGAGAGATTAAAGAATTAACCCACAGAAAGTCATCAACCAAAATGGAATTTTTAAATTGGTTTTATTGGTACATTGTATATCTACACTATGATCATAATCAACATTGAGGACATGACACACCTTAATTCTAATTTTTAAAGGACAGTTGGAATATCTGGGTTTATTCAGTATTGGATACTCCAATTACAGTGTGATTCTTCTGGGGAATATTTTCATTAATTCACTGCTCTAATTGGGGATCTGCCACAATATAATGCAAGTCCATACTGTGTCCTATTTTTTAAAATCTATGGATATGAGACACATGCTCAGAATCATCATATTTTTCTCATTTTTTATGGAGAAACAATTATAAATGTTAGTATAAAAGTCCCTGGAACACTGAAGGATTTTGCTTCCGTGTGCATGTGTGTGTGTGTGTGTGTGTGTGTTTGTTCTTATCAGTTAGGCTGGTTAGTTTGTAAAAGAAAGTTAGTGATTTCTTGGCCCATACTGATAGTAAGGCTCATATCTGCCTAGTGTCCTGGGTTCTAAAAAGCATTTTCATGATAAGATGTCATAATCACTTTAAGAATTTCAAAATTCATTTTTTAAAAAAATTGAATTCTTTATTGGTACATTTTATGAATAGCTCACAATTTGTTCTAGACTCTTCAATCTGGTGCTGTCAGATCTTTGAATCAAGAGTGAGCCCAAACACCCTTGGGCTTGGTGGCTCAAGCTTGTAATCTTAGCATTCAGTTGGACAGATTGCGGTACCACTCATTTTAGTGGGGAACAAGAGCCTGCCCCAGTGAGAAAGAATAATCTGTGGGGATTGATTAGGGAATTGGGGGTGAGATGCAAAGAACCAAGAGTTCAACCTAAATTGGGTGTGTCTCAAAGTGGAGGATGTTCTGTAATAAGCCAATTTTAGAACAAGGCTTCACAATAAATCCCACCCAAAACTTTGATAACTGGTGCAAGGATAAATCTGTATGTGATTAAAAGAAGAAAAAGCATTGATGTGTTACTTTGGCCTAAAAGGAGGCTTTTGTTTTTTTGATGCCTCAGTGACTATGTTCACTGTACTTGAATAAAATCATGTAGTACTTCTGCTTGGTGTGATTTTACTTTGGCCTCTGAGTCCGTTGGTTTTGGCTGGTTTTCTTGGCATAGGAGCATGCACAGAACAGATTGGCTTCCGAAGGTCAGAAGAGCTTCATTTCTTCTCTCTAGCAAAGCTAGTGGCTACCACTTCTTTATTTCCTACTTCTACGTTTTTATTACAACATATTTCAGTCATATAATAAAAGTAAAAATGATATATTAAACTCTGTATATCTAACAAGTAGCTTATGTAAAGAATGATTACAGCTAAAAGCATTTGAACATTTTTTCTCAGAACCTAATCCCTCTTAGTAGGAAACTATTAACCTGAATTTGATGTTTATCATGCTTACGAATGATGTGCTTCCTTTCCCCTAAAAATACATGTAATTTTATGGTTTGTTTCTTTTCTAAGGATTATATAAGATCTAATGTAAATAGATACTTTTGATCATTTTTATTTGGATATTGTTCTAACCAACAGCTTATATAAAGAATAAAAAATACTACTTCACACAGGGCTCTATGATGTACTTTTACATGTATTGTTAAACATTATACACTGGTTTTAATCATAGCACCGGACTCTGTGTTCATTTGCTTTAAGTGCTCTACAGTGACTTTAATCTCAGGGGCAATTTGTTGATTTTATTCAGTAAGACATTGAGTGGATTTTCCCTCTTCCCCCCCAGAGCCTCTGATAAACACTTTTGACACAAACTGACCTGCATCCATGGAAATTCACATTTTATGCAATAACAGACCATTTTAATTTCACAAAGTGGAGGACTGGCTTCTACTTGCAAATAGCACACTAAAGAAAGCAGTACTGTCAAAGCATGTGTCCCGGTACATGAAGAGATAAATCTGCTGCGTTCAATACAAGGCTCCTATCCCCTTTGATTGTGCATTTCCATATGACATAAGCCTTAATTAAACCCATCAGAGGCTTCCTCCTTCCGGGAGAAGTTTCTGTCTGACAAGGAATGTCAACCAAAGAATGTGTGGCACAGAGACCTGCCGGTAAAAACGCCATCACTTTCACCTAGAGAGCAGCTCCTCCCGTGCCCACTCACAGACTGGCAGGCACAGAACACAAACATCTCTTACCACTTTCTCTTGGCCTCCCTGACTAGCAGGGAGGGGGCTGTCTTTTGCCTTGTTGAAGTTTCCAAAGATGAGCACACTTGAGATTCTGCGACATCTGTTGTCCTCTGATGTTCCTTGGAACATTTCAAGTGGAAGCAGAAAAAATAAGCCATGGGATTTGGATGGTTTTGCTGTAGTTGCACTTACCTGCTAGGAAAATAGAGACTAAGTACAGTATCGGGCTCCACTTCGCTCTACCATGTACTCGGCATGTTAAGTACGCACACGCGTGCAGGCCCGGAGCGTGCTGGGCGGGTGGCTGGGAACCGATGAGGTGTGTCCTCAGTTCTTAAGCAAAGTATGAGTGAGATGCAACCTACACAGAGTCCTTGTACTGATGTGTCCGTCTTTCTCCTCGCAGGAGAGCACTTAAGAGTCTGTCCTCAGGAGTACACGTGCTGCACCACTGAGATGGAGGACAAGTTAAGTCAGCAAAGCAAGCTCGAGTTTGAAAACCTGGTGGAAGAGACCAGCCATTTTGTGCGTACCACTTTTGTGTCGAGGCACAAGAAGTTTGACGGTAGGTGCAAGAGTCTGTACTTTACTGCATTACTGGATGTGCTTCTTCAGTGAGGACAGCGCCAGCATCTGAAAAGCGTTTGCCAAGAGGGTGCTGCTCATTCCTTCTTAAGGGTTTCTAGTACGGTCTAGTTTTAGCAAAAGCATAATCTTTTCTGGAGAGGGTGTTTCAGTCATATCTCGGGGGAATCTGTATTAACAAGGAGCCCTTTTGCCTTTGACGTCATTCAGCTCAGGGTTTCATTGCGACAGTGATTGACATGGACGTTCGTCATCTGCTACTTTTCTTCATTTTCACGAGAGGATTTTCTTTTTAAAAGTGTGTTACTTATCTGAAATACTACATGACTTTTAAGCGAACAGATTTGTCTTCACTACCACGGACCTCTTTATTTTAGAGTTTGCCGCTGTGATAGTCTGACACGTTTTGCATTGCGTCTTGGGGTATTCTACGTAGAAGTTAAGCCTTCCTCTGACTAAGCATCAACTTCTTATCTGTGTTGTTTGTTAAGTAGATATTTTCATGAGAAAGCACAAGGAGCGAAAGTAATCACTGCTAGGATTTTAGCACTGAATAATTTCTTTAGGACTTAAAGAGGAAATTTCCGATACACGTGGATGTTTCACAACAGTGTTAGTATAACCGTGGATTGGTGTGTTTGGAGGGCGTGTAGTTTTTAGAGCTGTAGTAAGTGAACACTCCTTGCTGTGGCTCATTGGAGCTTGGTTTGTGGGTCCTGGCAGCTTCTCCAGGCCCCTCGGACACAGGCCGCTGCTCGCTGCTGACAGAGCTGCTATTCAGCCTCTCTGCTTCTCCACTCAGAGCGCAGCAGACCGGCGAGAGAGGCTTGCCAACCGTTCTTATTTCTGTCTCCTTTTTCTCTGTGTTGGAGGTAAAAATGTTTCCACTTCACCGCTGCTTTAAACCATTATTGTAACAACGATTTCTTTCAAATGACTTCTCTGGGTTCTAGAAGACGGGTCCAAGGGTGTTTTCAGTACGCTGATGATGTGACAGTTTTCATGTAAGCAACTGGCACTTAGTCTTTCCAGCATCTTCATGTCTTTTCTTTTTTTTTTTTTGCTTTTTGGAGACAGGGTCTTGCTTTGTAGTTCAGGCTGGCCCTGAGCTCACTATGGTGCCCAGGCAAGCCGCCGCGAACTCAGCAATCCTCCTGTCTCTGCCTCCCGAGTGCTGGGATTACAGGTGTGAGCCACCACGCCCGGCATTATATGTGGTAACCGGGGATCGAACTCAGGTCCTTGCGCTTGCGAGGCAGGCGCCGGAACCACTGAGCTAACCCTCCGGCCCTTCATGTCTTTTCTTTGTCTGTTGCTCCATGTGTAAGTGTCTCTGTGGCCACTTATGAAAATAGTTCCCTAGTTAGCAGTGACGCGATGAGTGTTGGCCCTTCATCTCCACTGTGGAAAACGGGGTTTGCCTTTTATTGGCAGATTGCAAATCCAGTGGCCTTTAGGGACCCCTGGTGAGACGTTCTGGGGGATAATGTGATTTGTCATTTCAAATTGAGCTGCATTAAGACATCTTGTCAGATGTTACCAGAAGAAGGTATGTATGATGTGCTGTGTCTGATTTTTATGTCTTTGGAAAACAATTATAGCACAGCCACAGAGCTCGACAGGATGCTGAAATAATTCCAAGGCAGTATTTACAGTAGCTAATATATGTCCCTTTTAAGGAAACTGCTATATGTTAAGTGACTTAATGGTGAATTGGATTTTTTTTTTTTAGGTAAAGCTGTTCAATAGGTCTAGGTGGATGCTTCATATTATTATCATATCAATAACTTTTTATATCTCTGGATCTACAGTACTTAATCCCAGATCTCTTTTGTCTTTATTATTAAAGAAACTGCTCTCTCTTTCCCTTTCCTTTTCTTTTAATATACTTGTTTTAAATCCTACTAATGTACTTAGGGCCATAATGTTAATCAGTTTGACAGTATATTGGTTTTGCTAAGATTAGATCTGATATAGTAGAGGAAGAAATTCCTTAGGAAAACTGCATTAGACTATCATGGAAGAGAGATTAGGTTTTTTTTGGGGGGGGTTGGTTTTCAGACTAAAACAAAAAAGTCTAAATGTGATCCTGGTAAATCAGGCCTTGAGATCTCAGTCTTAAAATAATAATAATGGTAGTAATGCTATGAATGATGTATCAGTTTAAAAGTGACCATCATGTTTTCTTCTCTTTGTGCAATTCTGTTTGGCTGATGATACAATTTACAATCCTATACCAAAAAGTGACCCTGTTAGTGGACCTTTCAGGAAGAGTAGTGAATTTCTGTGTGTCTCCCACCTCCCCTTGGTGCTAGGATTTGAACCTAGAGCATTGGCACTTGTTAGGCAAGTGTTCTACTACTGATCTACATCTCTAGCAACTGATTGGCTTAAAAAACATACTACCTCATAGCATTTATGAATGGATATCAGCTGGTGAGATTACAGAGAAATGATCGTGGGCCAGTGGTACGAAACTACCTCCTGAGCTTTATTTTCTCACTTAAAGTCAGTGATGTTATGAAGGGTTTGGGGTTTCTTTTTAGTTGAAGTTTGGTGAATCTTTTTGTCTTATTATTGGACTTTCTTAGTTTTTGTTTTCTGTAGAGGGGTTTGAACATTTAAAAAGGCTCTGCCTCTGCCCAGCCCCTCCCTCCTTTTTTTGAGATAGGTCTTGCTAAGTTGCCAAATTGGCCAGTTTAGGCTCAAACTTGTGATCTGCTGCTTCAGTCTCCCAGAGTGCTAAGGTTACAGTCCTGCCTAAAGTCTCTCGATCCAATATGTCCAAAAGTAAATAAACACACATCATTTTCAGAATGCAGTCAAAGGAAGGTCTTTTTGGGTGCAGCACTCAGTGAGCTACAGTTTTGTGCTGAGTGACAATCTGACCTGTCAGACTGACATTTATGTCTAAAACCTCCCAACTTTCATGCTCCTCGGTGGCTTATTGGGACCCTAGGAGAGACTTTCTACACATTCTGATGGTGGTCTTGGTGAGAAGGGGAACCTTTTCCTTACTCTTCACAGACCCCTATTATTGATCAAGGGTAAACTGCAATGAAAAGTTACAAAATCATTAAGTGGCAAAATAAGGATTCGGTCCCACACTGAGCTTGGCTGGATTCCTGTTCTCAGCCATCCTCACCCCACAGTCTCCAGTGTTTTCCAGTCTCCAAATGTGCTGTCATTTCAAGGTCACAGAGCAATTCCTACTGTTTCCCTGACCAGTTCTGTCCCAGTTGTTGTGGGAAGGAAATGGAAATGATTGTCAGGGGAAAGTAGAAGGAGATGTTTTTAATCCTGAAAAAAAGAAAATTACTCACCTAAATATAGTGCAGCCCCCAAGGTGCCTGGAGCCTCAGGAGGGAAGATGATTTGCCAAGTTACCGCCAAGAATGTGCTTGCGTCACTCTCATAAATACTAATGCTATAGGAAATCAATATCTGGTGCATGTTCTAAGCCTTTGTTCATCTTGAGTAGACAAAGAATGGCAGTGGCAAAGAACTAGCGATATTTCTTTATCAAGGTAATAATTATATGGGTAGGTAAAGAATCTAAGCACGCTTCTTGAAAAGGTAAAAAAAAAAAAATCAGTTGGAAGTTTCTTTTTCAGTGGAAGGGGAATGCTGCAAGCGTTCTTGAATCACGGAAGCGTAGCACTTG
The DNA here is from genome assembly GCA_004025085.1 of Thryonomys swinderianus. Classification (NCBI taxonomy): domain Eukaryota; kingdom Metazoa; phylum Chordata; class Mammalia; order Rodentia; family Thryonomyidae; genus Thryonomys; species Thryonomys swinderianus. The sequence continues at coordinate 6,807 of PVIC010020476.1, forward strand.
CTCTGTTTGCCTCATGAAACCTGCTGGCTTCTCTCCTAAAGTGGATACCGGCACTTCTCCAAGAAGGTCTGAGGAATGTGGGTTACTCAGACTGAGAGTTTGCATGAGTGGATATTTTATTCTGTTTCCCCTACTTTGGATTTATTTGAGCTAAAATGTATTCATTCACATTTGGAGCTCCACATGAGGTTTTTATATTTAGTGTGTTCTTCTTGATCTTATTATTTTTCTTTTCTTGCTGGTTGTTATTTACGTATTTTAATGATATACATTTGTCCAGAGATTTTGGCAGCAAGCACATTTTAAAAAGTAAAATAAAAACAAAAAAGAACAGTAATTTCCAGCCTCACACAGAACCTATCCTATAGTAACTCTCTCAGAATACCCATTGCACTGAATGTGGGAATAATTTATATACAGGGGCATAATATTTTTATGCTGCAAATCTCCTCATGTTTTCTTTTTAAATATCATTTATCATCTCTATATGGTAGAGATGACAATAATGTAATGACTTCTTTAAAATATAGCCTAATTTTCTCAGAGAATACACTTATATAAGAAAAAAATTCTAAGTAATTTTTTCCATGGGCTGGTAAAATCTCCTGTACTTCCTGTCATGTGGGTGATATTTTTGCGTATGTATGTATGTATGTATGTATGTGTGATTCCTGCTTGAAAACTTATTTAGAATCCCTTATAGAGAAGACATTTAGCTAAGCCTATCATAGAGAACAGGATGATTAACAATGATTAAAATACAATCATTACCTCTCAAGGAGTTTATGTTTTCAAGAGACAGAAATTAAAACTAACATTAAAGAAGAGAGGATTAACTCTATCCCTAAGTATAAGCCTATTGAAAACAGAGAGGAAGTGCTAATGGCTAGCAGCCCAGGACCCATACAAAATATTTTAAAATTATGATTATTAAAAGAATGGGAGGAGAAAAAGAGGTCTAGAGATTTTGTACACATATCTACAAAATCCATAGGATTTCAACATCATTGTTGATTTTCTCCCAACAGTGTTGAATTATTGACACATAGCATATATCCATTCAGTAGATCATCTACGGAAACTTTATATTCTTTTTCTATGGCTGCTATTATTCTTAACAACCAACCACACGGCTTCAAGCCATAAAATCATCATTAATTCTCACTAGCACTTCTTTGGTGTGACTGTTCTAAAATGTGCTTGGGTTGGCTTAACTTTAAATGATATGCTAATTTAATCTACACGTATAGAACGTGGGCACATTCTCTTCTTGGTGGAATTTGGAGACTCTCAGACAAGTGGAGGCAGGATGCCTCTTGCATCCTAAACTAGAGCTGGCATTCTGTCTTGTCAGATTTAATAGGTCAAAGTAAATCTCATGGTCAAGTCCTAGTATCACCGGGGCAGGGGTTATACTATACCATGGAGGTAAAGATGGGGGAAAGGGTGGTATTTCTGTGTCACAGGGCACTAAAGTTCTCATCTAGGTTCCTTTTGCTTCGGACAAAGAATATTTTCTTTCCCATATTGGCTTTTTAGAACTGAGTTCCCCAAAATTCAAGAACAACAAATATTTTCTAAGAAAAGTTAGAAACACGCAGGTGCAACTGTTATGTCATGATGTTTCATAACCTAATACATTAGTAAATACATGTGTAACCACTTGCACACACACTTGTGCATACACACACCTCACACTTCTATGTTATATCATTGTAAGAATAAGTTGATGTAGTATTTCTATTGCTTGTGCTATTGGTATACCCTTTATAATTGTACAGAATAGCAGTTTCATTTGTAAGGGTTATAATGTATTCATCAGTAATTAGGTGAATGCCTCCTCTATATTTGCCAGGACATCAACACTGAAAGATGCACTTATGTAGGGGAGTCATCTTGAAAGCAAAATGTGCTCAGCTGAGTTTTAGAAATTAAAGAAATGGTCTTGTGATATTGTGAAATAATCTCATTTTCCCAAAAGGCAGACCTTCCAGATCTGGAAATCGGCTAAGCCAGGATTTGACTTTGACTGAGCTAGGGAAAAGTTTGTAAATCACAGATGCCTTGTGTTTGCACAGTGCTGGGAGATGTTCCATACTAAGGGAGTCACTTAAATGCAGTGCACGAAGAACCCTGATTTTTGTACAAGTAGAATTTGTCTTCTTTCTCTCCCTTCCTTCTTTCCTCCCACCCCCTCCCTTTCATCCTTCCTTCCTTCCTCTTTCCCTCCCTTTCTTTTATTCCCACTTTAGACTCTGGCAGATCTTTCAAACCTAAGGATGTCCACAGTGAATCATGCACTTCCTGGCACCTGTGAGGTACTACCAATCATTTTCTAATTCTTACACCCCTACCACACACCTCAAAGTAAGTTAAAATATACTATGCTCCCAGTGCAGTTGAAATATTATCATCTTATTATCACCAGTTCCCTTGCACGGTGGCTTTGCTGAGCAGCTGTTTCACAGACAAGCCAATTTCTTTTAAGTATTGCTCTATCAGACTCTGAAAGCAGCCCTACCAGAAGGGCTCTTGGTCATGAATGTTAATGAGCAGACAAGTATCTGTTCCCTGACAGAGACTCACTAACCCTTTAAGTAAGTTTGGATACATTACAGGAGAATTTTATTTAAGTTAAATTGATCTGCCCCTGAATAGAGGGAACTGATTTTCGTATGTTAATGAAAATCAAGAAAAATATTCCATGGCAGTGTAGATTAGTGCTCCCTGGCAACATTTTTGCCCTTTGACCTGAGGACGGAGTGGCTGAGGGGAGCCTGGTCTGACTGTGGCAAGCAGGATGCCAGTGAGTCTCTTCTTTCCTATTAGGTGAGAAGTGCAGCCAAAAATAGGAAAATTCACCTATTCTCTATCTGGGATCAAATATTAAAAGAGACTTCATCTTCTTTAGTGATGAGGAAAGAGAATAAAAAGTTTTTCCTTCATCCATTGAGAATAGTCTAATTTTTTTTTCATTTTTTTTTCTAAACAAATGAAACAACAAAGCCATTGAGAAGCACCTATGTGCCTATAGGACCATGTGGCTTAAAAAATAGCTTAAGTTTATTTTTATCCAAAAACACATGGGGTCCCTGAGGTGGAAAGATAAGGCCAGGAAACACAGACAGCGGCCATTTTGTTGAAGCTTCCTGATGAGTCTCTATGGGGCTTGTTAGAATATTCTCAGTTTTGGTATCATTTCTGAGTATGTTTACTAACAAGTTTGTTAAAAGCATACACAAGATTGAAGATTTCCAGATTATGAATGATGCCAATAGGGTGCATTACCCATCGATCCCTCTTTTCCTATATATTCCATAGTTATCCAGAGAGCCCCACTTTCAAGTTGGTACAGCTTACTGGACCCAAACTACTTCCTCCTTGCATCCAAATTTCTAATATTCTTGTGCCGAAAGTGGCATTTCTGGCAGGTATGGGCTTGTTAAAATAATTCTGATTCTTGAACTTTCCTTGTCAAGTCTAATTCAAAATGATAAATTCTCATTTAGAAGAGATAAGGGCACTACAATAATCAGTATACTTACTAAGGTTGGAATCTTGAGTATTCCTGAGAAGCCTGTTTATTTATTTATTTATTTTATTTATTTATTTATTTATTTATTTATTTATTTATTTATTTGCTTTTTGGAGACAGGGTCTCGCTTTGTAGTTCAGGCTGGCTCTGAGCTCACTATGGAGCCCAGGCAAGCCGCTGCGAACTCAGCAATCCTCCTGTCTCTGCCTCCCAAGTGCTGGGATTACCTGAGAAGCCTGTTTATTAAAAGCTTAGTGGCTGGTGACCCTGATGAAAGGGGGTACAAGCCTTGGACATAGGCCTTGTAGGAAAACTTTGGGCCACAGAAAATGTGAAGGGGGTGATAGTGCTCTCCTCCCTGAGCCCTTCCTGTTCTTTCTCTTGCTTCCTGACCATTGGCATGGATGGTTTTGCTCTGCTGAATGGGTCCACCATGACATACTGCCTCACCATGGACTCAGAACTGCTGCTCATAGATGAAATGCTCCAATGCTGTGAGATTCAATCAACCTTCTATCATTATAAGTTGGGAATGTCAGGTATTTTGTTACAGTGATGGGAACCTGACTAATACCATGTCCTTACATAAGATTCCACATTTAGAAGACAGTATAAGACATGTCATACAAGTCATGTTATTTCAACCAGTAGTATTTTGATATCATTCAGTATTTACTCAGTGATTTTGATTCAGTGATTCATAACAGTAAGAATAATGTGGTTTGACATTTTAAAAAACTCCGAGGAATTTGTTTAATAATTAATTTCTTATGGTTATAATTATTTAAAAATAGAAAAACTACCTGAACTAAATGAGGAAAAGTCATTGACTAGCTAAGAACAATACTACATGGTACATAAAAAGAGTTTCAAGCCGGGGCCAGAGGGTTGGCTCAGTGGTTCTGGCACCTGCCTCGCAGGCGCAAGGCCCTGAGTTCGATCCCCGGTAACCATATACAATTCTGGGCATGGAGACTCACACCCACTAGCAATCAATACTACACACCACAGTGCTGGGCGTGGTGTTTCATGCCTGTAATCCCAGCACTTGGGAGGCAGAGGCAGGAGGATTGCTGAGTTCCAGGCTTGCCTGGGCTACATAGTGAGCTCAGAGCCAGTCTGAACTAAGAAGCGAGACCCTGTCTCAAAAAAAAAAAAAAAATAGAGTTTCAAGTTGCTTATTATAACTTTAAAATATACTTGTATTAATCTTTCAAAAGATTTTCTATATTCATTAAGTTGAGGGCATATAATAGCTCAGAGTCTTCACACTGTTTCTTCTCTGACATAAGCTTAACTGAGCACAAACAACTTGACAATGAAAAGCAAACTTGGAGGTAAAACTCTGAAAATAGGGGCTGAGGGGTCTTTAAAGGTTTGGAGATGTTTTTCTATGTATTTTCTTAGTTTCTAAAAATTTCTTTGCATATTTTTCTTTTTAAAGAATAGTTCTGTGGTCATTACAGATTTTGATTTTCTCTGGCTTCCCTGTCCCTTCCTAGTACTACATTAGTTGACACCTAATCATTTTTTACTTATTTAGTGTTCTTTTAGTTGTGCTTTTTAAAAAATATGATTCATTACATATTCTCTATTGAAGACTAAGCTCATTAAGTATAGAGATTAGGTGTCCTATTTCTATTTTATCTTCCTATGCTTGAGTTAATATGGAGCATATTTAATATTGCGGCTGTGTTGTCTGACTATGGTACCAACCTGTGAAAACCCAAGGGCACAGACTGATTCGATGAATTACTTAAGTTCCTGTTCCTATAATAAATATGACAGAAGAAAATAGGGAGCCTTGAGTTCTACTTATCTATTAACTCTTAGAGTCCATAAACCCGGGAGTCATATTTGATTTCAGCAGAATTTGTTCCAGTGAATTTAATGGAACTAATTTTAAATTCTCCTGATAAAGATGATCTTAACTTAGAAAACAGCAAATGGAAGCCCTTATCTTACCTTAAAAAGTAGGGTGGATGTGCTCTCTGTCTCTCTCTGTCTCTTTCACACACACACACACACACACACACACACACACACACACACACACACGAGGCAAAAGAGGAGCTAAGAAGTGTACACTTACCCTGGAGTATCAGCGAATATCCTGTTCCCTGGTTTCAACACTAGAGATGATGATTCTTCAGCTTGGGTGGGACCCAGAAAACTGAAGTTTTCCATAAGCATCTTCTATTTAAGAAGCAGTCTCTGGGTTGCTGCCTTATCACTAGTTTAAGTAGAGCTGAGATTTAGAACTGGGCACAAATGTTTGTTCTGATATATAAGCATCAGAATAAGATCCATCCATAACTGTTCTCCTCTCTATAAGGACTATTTAAGCACCTGTCCATAAAATAATGGTTTTTAGATATGAAATTGTACCTTCTTTTATTTACAAAAGTTATGCCAAAGATCAGTAGCTCTGCTTTTTTTATTTCAAAAATGTGAGCAACACCAAATTTCCTTTTTCATTTTGTAGTTCATAACTTCAAATTTATATTTTTCAGAATCTCTAACACATTTTTAATTTTGTTATTATTTCTTCTCAGATATTTCATGAACCCCAAACACTTTATGTTTAATAGTATTTTTAAATTTTTATATCTTTTTTTTTTTTTTTGAGACAGGGTCTCACTTTGTAGTTCAGGCTGGCCTTGAGCTCACTATATAGCCCAGGCAAGCCTCGAACTCAACAATCCTCCTGTCTTTGCCTCCTGAGTGCTGGGATTACAGGCTTGAGCTACCATGTCCGGCTAAAATTTATATATCTTATACATATTGTAGAGACCTTGAGTAATTTAAATTCAATATGCTAAAGGGTTTTAAATGACATTAATTTTATGCATGACTGAGAGAAAATAATAAAAATAATACTGGTCTTTGAGAAAACTAGGATAATATATATCAGGTATTGTATCTAGTTTCTCCTAAAAATGTATTTAATTAATTTCTTAAACAGTTTTTTAAAGGAACTCTTAATTCCTGTGTTCAATGTAAAATAAAATTAAAAGATTTCATTCCTGAAAGACAAAGATGATTTATTCTTTTGTGAAGACAATACAGCTTTGGACACTATGTCCATCATTTAGTTGATAGTCTCCATTTCAAGTGCCAGTAGAAGCTGTAGCAGCACATTGTGCATATGCCATGTGATATGATATATCGTGATTTATAATAAAGAATAAGTCAAGGTAATAAAGAAAATCATCACATAAAGTAATGACAATAACTGTAGAAAATTAAAATTAACACACATAACATGAAAACTTTTAAATGCCCACCTTGATCAATACTTCAATCTTTGTAAACTTTTTTATCTTGATCAGTAAATAAGTCAGGTTTATTCTTCTTCATAGGACCTCAGTACCATTTTCTTACCAAACTCAGTCGGTATTGACTATACTCATATATTTTCAGAAGAGTCCAGGTCCCCTTGCAAACAGAAGAATTTCAATCAAGCCAAACTTCCTGCCTCTTGTCGGATTTAACTTCCGTTTGTTGAATGGGACTCTGAGTTGTGTTATAAAAAGAAATCAGAGTATCAATTCTCATTACTATGTGGTATATCTTTTAAGTTATTTAACCCATTTCCTGAAGAATGTGTATGTGCTATTCCAATGGCTGAGGTGATTTTTTTTCCATTTACTCAATTTACATCAGCTGATTATGTTTTTCCCACATAGATTTCAGATGCTTCTCTCCTTCTCCACTGGTTTCTCAAGACATTACATCATTTCTGTTTTAGAAAATTTACCCTGTAAACAACACAAACTGGATGTGGTAGACAAGTATTCAGATGTAGGGTGTGCATTTTATTGGCAAAGTGACTTTGGACATTTCATCAACTCTGACTGAAACATTTCTTTTCAAGATGTGTATGATAATTTCTCTTTTGAAAATAACAATATGCACAGGGAGTCTAGCCACCTTCTAGCAGACGAGAATTTCTTATGGACACTGTCCTCATCTCTTTTTTCTTGTCACCATCTCTGTGCTCACTTGTCCCCAAGGTGCTGAAGTCACAGAGATGCACTTAGATGAGAGTGTAACTGTGGCTGACTGCGGCTGTGAGTGAAGAGATGAAAATATCAGAAGAGAAAAAAAATAATTTCACTATAATTAGACTCTAAGTGGTTTTATGATAAGAAAGAAGAGGAAACTTGTCCGAAATGTTAGGAAGTCTTTGGAAATGTGGAAATATGGTGGATGGCTAGGCGCCAGCGACTCAGTACTGAAATAGAGGCACATGTATGTTTTGGAACAAAGAATGTTTGAAATGAAAAGAAATGGAGCCATGAAGGTCCTTGAAAATGTTTTCAGTGTGGAACATGCAGCCAGTTCTCTAAAGATCAGTGGGTGTTCTTGTTTATATTCATTTCAATAATTGGCATGAGGGCTGGGGATTTAGCTCAAATGGTACCGTGCCAAACTTGAATATACAAGGGCCTGAGTTCGATTCATATACTGAAAAAAACAATTGGCATGAGTGTTTAGTTTGAAGTTATGTAGACAAAAATGAAAATCCCCGTTGAACACCATTTCACAAAGTTTACACCATGGGGTTCGCTCTGTTTAATTGATGGCTGATAGCCGGTGTGTGGCTTAGACAGTGAACTCCTTTGAGTTGGTTCCTCTGTTGTTCCGTGTGTACGCCAGGGTAGCAGTGCTTTTAGAAAAGTTAACTACTAGGGAACTGTGACTGCGTTATACTTTGTATGGTCCATGTATAATAATTCTTCGCAGTAAGGACTGCGTAAATAGTGCCGCTACTTCCAATTGCCTGTGAGTAAGTTTCTACAGTAATTTGTGGAGAATGGTAGGATTCTCTTTTCCTATGGTAGACTATTTTTAGATTTCTCACAAAAATGAAGATGGATTATGTAATAAACACAACATTTAAAGTGGTTCATCTGATTATGAATGTGAACATTAACAGACCAGGTACAGTACAGTATGTCTGTAATCTCAGCACTCTGGGAGGCTGAGCAGAAGGGGACACAAGTTCAGGTTTACCCCAGCCAGTTACTTCTCAAGGCCCTGTCTTAAAATTTGAAATGAAAAAGCAATGGAGAATATAGCATAACATGAGAGCCTGGCATTCAGTTCCCAGCACCTCAATTCCCAAAAAAGTACATGAAGTAATTTTTTCTGCCACAAGACCACGACATATATGCCACATCTCTAACCTTATAAAACTAGTTATATAGGTAAGTCTTTTCGTCGAACTGTCAGCTACCAATTGCAAGACCAAATTTGTGTTGAAAGCACTAAATTTCATACATTATACTTTGTGAAATGTTACATTTTTATTTAAGATACCTTGCACTGGATCTCTCCAATAACACTGTACATAAATATATAGGACCAAATAGTATTATAAATATCCTAAGCAATCAGGGTGTGCATGTAACTGATTATAATTGGGCAGTATGTGCAATGAACTTACTTTTATCAAGAATAATCCAGTACACAACCGACTTGGTATGTAGATCCTTGGGGACAAATGAATACAAACAATTTCACATACTCAATTTTTTATAGGTCATTGAAAATCCTGGAGCTTCTAGAGCTCTGTTGAATCTACTTTATGTAAGGACATGCATATTTATTCACTGTGTATTTAAACAGTGTTTATTAAATACCTATTGATTTTTCATAGGTATATTCTGCACTACCTTAAATTCTCTTCTAAAGAGGCAGTGACATTTGTGCACCCATAATCATAGCAGCTCAGTTTGCGATAGCTAAATCTTGGAAATAACCCAAATGCCCATCAACTGGAGACTTGATAAGGAAGATGTGGGGGGAGGCAGAGATTTAACTCAGTTGTTCTGGTGTCTGCCTAGCAAGCTCAAGGTCCCTGGTTCCATCCCAGTAATCACATACAACAGTACTGGGCATGGTGAGTCACACACACTATCAATCAGTACCACACACCACAGTGCTGGGTGTGGTGTTTCATGCCTGTAATCTCAGCACTCAGGAGGTAGAGGCAGGAGGATGGCTGAGTTTAAGGTTTGCCTGGCCTAAATAATGAGCTCAGGGACAGCCTGAACTACAAAATGTGACCCTGTCTCCCAAAAAAAAAAAAAAAAAAGATATGGGTTTTTAAAAAATAAAATGGAGTATTACTCTGCAATAAAGAATAACTTTGAGTCATTTATACTCAAATGGATGTTCCTTGAGGACATACTAATAAGTGAAATAGGTCACAGATGTGCAAATACCATATCTCTTCTGTGGTATCAGAAACAAGTTATCAATGAATTCTAGACTGTATGATAGATGCTGTGAAAGAGAAAATATTCAGATGGTAAAACAATTAGGAGTATACCACATGGGGAAAATGTGATGGTAAAAAGAAGGAAACAAAGCTTGTGTAAACAGGGTAGGGGGTTGTAGGGCAGGCAGGGGAATGGGAAAAATGAAAATTAAGACGTGTCATATACTGTTACATATTTTCAATGTCAACTGTGATCATGATGTGTATATAAAGTGTACTGATAAAAAGCAAATGGAATAAAAAAAGGGGCAATTCTGAAAGGCAAACAAAGTCTTCACTTCTTGCAGGTTCTGAGGGATGGAGTGATGTGTGGCGGAGCATGACACTCTTGCCCACTGCTGGGCACTGCGCCTCCCTAGATGACTAATCACGTTCCCTGGATCTTAGGTTCCCTAATTATGGTTAACACTGAACCCAGTTCATCTGTGCTGAGTTCCTGGCAAGGGCAAGACATTGCGATCCCTCAGCATGCGGACGGCCCGATATCCCCCGGTATCCATGGTGGTTTTGTTCATGAGGAATACTGTTCCTTTGCCGCGTGGTCTGTGGAGCTCAACTGGGTGATACTCCAATCCCCAACTGCGCTCTTCACTGTGGTTCCCGCATTGGGATAACCCAGCTCTGCTGTTCTTCTCACACGAGGGGAAAGCATTTTAAAAACCATTTGTTTGAGGTATAGTTGAGGAATTGATTTTGAAGAAATTAGAGAAAAATAACAGTGTACGTTACTTCTTCATGGGAATTTTGCTGTGTACTGACATAGCATTTTGATATCGTGGGAACAACACAAACAGACCAGAAAGCTCAAGCTCTTTTTCTTCTTATTAATGTAGCTTTGTTGTCTGCCTTTCTTGTCCATTGGCTTCATTTTTAAACCTTTTTTCTTATGTACTTGAACAGGAATCTGGCAAGATATTGTTGTCAAGTATCTTCATCTTAGATGCCATGACTTTAAAATAGGTAAAAATATAATGAAGGAGAGGACCAGTGATCTTTCAAAAGAGTCAAGCTGGAGCAGTAAGGACTAATGACTGTTTTTGTCTCACAAACATTCTCTTCCTTTTAAAACAAATATCCACATGGAGAACAAACCATACTGCTAGGTAACCATATTCCACATAACCAAAGAATTTGGTCTTTATTTACAGTAGGTGATGATACTCAGTTTAAATAAATGTTTAACTACAACTAATTACCTTCATAGGAATAATATGATTTGGGAAAATGCACATTTTAGATAAATATTAACACTAAAGGGAAAAGTGTTTATAGAAACGAATTCAAATAAGGTCGGTATCAAGCTGTATCATTCAGTTGCACATCATACCTTATACAATAACCTAGTGCTGTTTTCTTCAAACACTGCATTTCTTCTGCTCCAGTATTGTTTTCTTTTCGATTGTACAGGGGGTGGGGGACAAGATCTCAAATTACACTATATGTGACTGGAGCTAATCAGTGCCCATACTGGTAAACAGTGCCACATATACAAGGGCGGAGTGGTTTCCTTTTTGACTGTTTGTTTAGAAAACAAGCCCAGGCTAATGGGGATCATGTGTAGTGAGCTAAGCCATGCTGGGTGCTCATTAGATGTGACTCAGAAAGACTCCAGTTTGCTTTCCCCACCTCCAGTTGGAGGTAGTTGTGTTTCAATTAAAATCTCCATTTACTGCCAATTGGCTTCTTTACCATCCATTCCATCAATAGAGAGCAGAGGTCACAGACTCCCTGGCCTGGACAGATTTAAAATAATATAGCACTCGCCTCCCCATGTGAAGATGTCTGTGAGCCCCAGCGTGGGACTGCGGAGAGGATTCTGAAGGGTCAGACTGCGTGGGGACTGTCACCTTATTTACTGATGTAGCTTTGGTAGCTGTTGGTCCAGATGCTGTGACGGCTGTTGCTCTGTGGATTGGGATTCGGCAGCAGCTGTTGTTCTTTGCTAGAGCGTGTTTCTGAAATTCAAAATTTAATAGTCTGAGACCCTAGTCATTGAAAGCTATGCTGAAAGTTAATTTGCTGAATCCAAGTTTATTTTCCTACTGAAACTATAGTTTCTGATGGAGCCTTTCCCCTGTGATGTGCAGTAAAATGAGGGAAGGACATCCACACGGCCAGTTCCAGGCTGCAGAAAGAGTGAAGGCAGAAGTTACAGGGCAGGGTGTGGGCTGTGCTGCTCCATTCATATCATCAGAAGTGCAAGTCTAGACCCTAAGTGCTTTCTACCTCCTTTGCTTTTGGTAAACTGACAGAAGCTAATTTTTGTGTCTCCAAAGGTTATAAGAAGTGCTACCTCGTGGAATTCTTGTGAGTTAAATGAGATGATATACACACCACATTTAATAGTCTCTTTAGCACTTAATTACCACTTATTGTCTCCAAAAGTGATTTTTATAGTTTTTTTTTTTCTGAGTGGTAAGAAGGTTATTTCTCTGTTTTATTCCTCAGCAAAGAACTGGCTTTCATGCCATGAAATAGCTCAATATTCCAATTAAAACAGTTGCTATTTATTAAGTTATTCTATGTCTGAGGCACCATTATAAGTGCTTCTCACATCCTCACCTCTTTAGTGATCTTCACCAAACCTATGAGTGACACTATTTTAATTTTTATTAAACAGTTGAAAAAACACTTGCTCAGAAACATGAGCAATTTGCTAAAGGATTCATATGTAAGACATAAAAACTGGACCTAGTTGCATCCATAAACTTCATCAAACTGTACATTGCTCCATGAAGAAAGCATAGCAGATCATCTTGTGATACAGTATTTGAGCTCTGCTTCTGATATGAGATGTTCCACGTTAGTAAAGGGAATTTCAGGCAATTCCACCATCCTTTTGTTACTCTGTCTAGTTGTAAACAGATTATGTTGGCTCAGTACAAAATTTTACTTTGGAATAAGCCTGTCTTGACATTCTCACTTGATTAGATTGGGTGTGATTCATTTAGCCATCTAAAGTTGTGATAGCCGAGAATGTGACTACAGCACAGTGGAAGTGAGGGGTAGAAATAGAACCATCAAGGCCAGTCTAGCTGAGAAATCTATAGTCCTCTCCTATAGAAGACAGGAGCTCCACACGTAGCTGAAAGTTCCAGAAGGTAGGGTATGGACACAACTAACATGTAAAACCAGAAAGGCACAACTGATATGGTAGAGGCAGGGTTGTCCTCCATGCAGAGGTAGAGTTCCATTTGGAGTTATTTAGCAGTCAAGTGGGAAGTTCAGGGCTCAGACACAACAAGACAGGAACCCAATAAGAATTTGCATACAAGACTCCAATGTGAATGGCATCAAATACAGGAAGTGAAATTGGGACTTCTTGCATCCTTCATTGCTAATGTGAAGAAAGACCCCTGGAAAATAAGTTTGTGGTTATAGATGGGCCGGCCTACCCTTCTCCTGAAAATGAGAGGCTAGGAATCCAAGTGAAAGATTTGGCCAACAGAAGTAGACATGTTTTGTATATCTTCAGGAAATGTAGAAAACATCAGTAGCATCTGTACAGCTGCAAGTTTCCACTGTTATATTGGAGTTTGTGAAATATCGTTTAATGCAAAAACTTGATAAATAGATTTTATATACTGGATACTTTGACTCATAAAGAAAATGATACTGTTTAGGGTCGCATCATTACTTAAACTAGGGAAAATAGTTTTTTAAATGGTCTATAGAGTAGATTTGGTCATATGCAAGTAGTTGATATTGGTGCTTGATTTGGGGAGTAAAACAAGGTATTGGAAGCAGGGAGGTGAAAAGAAAATTTTAAGGTATATTCTTTACTTTTTAGATATTTGGTTGTGTGCATGAAAGACCTATAAAGATAATACTTTAGGGACCAAACAGTTGTGGTTATGCTAAAGCAAATCAGTAACCTTCAAATTCAGTCCATTATATGAGAGGCAAGTAGTAAAAGTCTTTTATTTTTTTTTTGCCTCACTCTCAATCTAACAGTGACCATGTTCATGTCAAAATCAATGATAAATGCACCTAATTTCAGTGAAATGTGTCTCCCCCCTTCTGAAGAACAGTTTTTACCCTCTGAGAAGTGAATGACTTTGACATTTGGATGTTGCACAGTATCTTTTCTGAGTATGTTTTGTCACCTGTATTATCACCAGAAAAAGGCCAATTCATTGTTTAAAAATGTTATATTCTGAGAAATATATTAACAAGGAGCTCTGTGTTAGTCACTGACCCCTCCTTCCCACTGTTGTTAATACCTTAAATCTATTCCTTAGTTCTCAAACATTGCTCTAAATGTTTTTGAAATTTCCCTGGCTTCTCTTGTGCTTCAAATGTTTACTTAATTTTTTTTTAAATTGGAGACATAGAAAATCAGGAAAGACAAATATTGCATCGGTTTTGTCTGGTTTTAGGCCTTTTCCCACACTGTAAAACTGTTGAATTGCAATGTGCCTGAGTGTTTCTTTCTTCGTTATTTTTCCTCGAAGATGCTACCATCTCACAGACCAAAGGTACAACTTCAGTGAAGTCATATTCTGCCCCTCCCTGTTGATTTCCATCCTCCAACTAGTCATCCAAAGAGAGAAATATCACAGGACATCACATTCTGTAACTTAAGGCTTTAATTAGACACTTGCTCCTCTTTGGCAGGGATTGGTTTCTCCATGATTTTGGTAGTGAAAGGTGTAATGAAAATTCCAAAATGAATTAGAATGGGATCTCCTTTGTTGCTTATGGGCCAGCGTTTTAAGAGATAGCTTCCTCTGGGAAAGTGAGTGTATATCCTCTGAGTTAACAAATGTAAATTGCTTGTTCAACTCTTTTTCCTTTTCCAATATTTCAGAGAATTTTCACCTGCCTTCGTCTATGTCAGATTTGTTTATTCTTATGGACAACACTTCTTGATGGGACTATGAAAGATATACTGGTATTTGTTTTTGTCTAAGGATCTTGAGAAACTATAATTTTTTTTGAAAATATATCAGGTCAGTCTAGTCTCCCAAATTGCATTAAAAGAAAAGATAGAAAATAATGAGAATGAATTACATTCTGAGGTTAGATAGTCTTATGGTTGACCCTGGGACCAAAGTTGACAGGAAACAGCTTTTAACAAGACACAAGGCAGTGCCATCTGTATGTGAGAGAGCACAGAGATGGAAAGGCACGGATGTGATGTAAAACTTAATCTTTCCCCCGCAACGGTCGTGTTGCCAGCCACTGATAGCTGCAAAAGCAATTACTACTTGAAAATTATTAAATAGCTTGTGGGAGATATGTTGTTAGATGCTATTCTTTCAAAGATAAGCCCTGAAACCATATGTTAATTACACATGTTGAACACGGTTAATATTCTTCACATTGCACTAAGCTTTTCTCAACATTAAACTCAAATGAATTTTGTCTCTATTAAAAGCGATAGTGCTCAACTGGGATATTCCCAGTTGAGAATTTATTAATTCTATACATTTAAGCAGTCCTTTCCTTTTGTTAGAGATGCATGTTCAAGATGAAGGTTACAAGGTCATATGTCAGTTGTTGATCTTGTCTTATTAACAATTGCAATAATCAGTTTACAGTGTGATTGATGTGTAAGTTCTGTTCCGGAAGAAAGCAACATGGGATGACCTTCAGAGAGATTCTTAACATAGGTGATGGACTTCATTGAATTTTTACATGGGGTTAGGAATTTAATAAATGTAAAAGAAAATTATTCAAAGTAAGGAAAGCCATAATATATGCAGTGTCTTTATAATTCGCTATTATGGCTTTGATAGAAAACAATCTAGTTACATTATTATTCTGAAAAACAAAATGGAAAATAATTGAGCTGTAGGTGGTCTAAGGTTTCTTTCAAATTTTGTGATTCTACACATTGATACAATAGCACTAGAATTTGGTTTTCATGTAAAAATAGCCAAATTAATTTTCCCAATTATCCAGGATTATAGAAAAGAATACTTCAGTCTCCATCACTTTTTTACTCCCAGGGAAGACAGTGGTATCATGATGATTACAATAACACCTTCTATATGTATGCACGCATACACACACACACACACACACACATATATAAAATTTTCTTTTTCTTTCTTTTTTTTTTTTTTTTTTGAGACAGGGTCTCACTTTGTAGTTCAGGCTAGACCTGAGCTCACTATGTAGCCCAGGCAAGCCTCAAACTCAGCAATCCTCCTGTCTCTGCCTCCCGGGTGCTGGGATTACAGGTGGAGTCACCACGCCCGGCTATATATAATTTTATACACACACACACACATATAATTCACTAACTGGGAAATTCTTGAGGAAATGATGTTTCTGGAGACTTCCTCATATTTCTTTAGGGTAGAGATTTATATTTTAGCAAGTTGCTTCTGAGATGGTCTCAAAATACTATAGGAATTCACTCATCTTAAAATGGTCAACAGAAACATAAGATTAGGATATGTAGACACAGTCATTCCATAAACATCTGTGCCTTATCTTACTGGCTCACACAGTAGCCAAATGTTCTAAAAATATTCGTGTTCCTTTTGTGGCTAGTAAAGAAAACACCACCATAGGCTATGCATAACTCGTACTTTACCCCGCAAGCACTGAGAATAGCCAGGCGATTGTCTAAGAGAGCCCAAGGAGTACAGGTACATCGATAGTGCTCTTTGTCATCGATGCTTCTGTTCTTCAACGTTAGAGAGACAAGGGGAAGTTTCTAAGCAGCAAACAGCTAAGTGAAAACCCAGGTCCACTGTGCATCTTTGTATGTGTCTTCCACTTTGTGAGTGTTTCAAATATTTTCTGCAAAAATATAGTCAGTAGTTCTCTGTACTCCCCATATGATAGACTCTCTAATTTTTATTCTGAGTTTGGAAATCCTGGGCATCTCTGTAAGCATTAGGTTAACATTACATCTCATTAACAGGGGAAAGATAAAAAAAGTCACTTTTATGAATATTGTGTTGAGTGTCAGATTGGTGCAACATAACCTGTGTTCTCGATAATGAGTGCAGAGGACCACCTGTGAGTCTCCCCCTTGAAGGTGCTGAATCCAAGAACAGTGGGTGGCGGGTGGAAAGGAAAGGAGTGGTGGGGCCAGCAGACCAGTGAGACCCTGCTCCTCACAAACACAGCTGCCGAGCACACAAGCCATAGGGGTGAGAGCGGCAAGGGCCAGCGAAGAGCTCCAGAGCGGAGAACTGTGCCATGGCCGAAATGAAATGTGCGTCTGCTGAGATTGTGAGGTGCTGAAAGCGGATCAGCCTCTCAAGTCTCATACGTTGGTTTTACTGGTGGTTCTAAAAGCTAATGATCCCATCTCTTACCGACTGATCATTAGCTCTCCATGGGAAGCTGTCCTTGCCTTTCAACCGGAATCCTGCTTGTATGTTTATCACAGTCTGTGCTTTGTTAGTGTTAAAATGGAAATAATGCTAACACAGCTAAGTGAGATCACAAATGTGACAACAGAGGCCTAATATTCTTGGCCTGAGTATCGATGGGGTGATCGGTTGTGTTTAAAGGAAAACATTATAACTCTCATTCTCTGCTACACAAAGGAAAGGAAGAGGGACAACGACTACAAACTGTTCAACAGTGCTGTCATTTTAGTCATTATATTAGGTTCAGGAGGTTGTCTCTGAGGCTGTAAGTTATTTTCATAATGGTGGAGTTGTAAAGACCAGCATCAATGCTTTACTAACTCTGATACAACATATAACACATTAACATGAAGAAAAATGGCAACAACTTTTTGTTATATATCATTTTAATGTTAGCTCATTTTAGTATGACCATATGCCTCATAAACAATGTCAAGAAAGTATGTGGTATTAAAAATAAAAATTAATTATAAGAACCAGGGATTTACCTCAGTGCTGCAGCACCTGCCTGGCAAGTGTGAAGTCCTGAATTCACTCTCCAGTACCAAAAACAAAGAACGTAAGTAGTTAATTATAAAAAGATCTGCTAATCAGGCTTTGGGTAAAAATGTGGTATTTCATTGAAGTACAATGTTTGACAGCTCATAAATATAAAAGATCTGTCTACTACTTATCCATGACTAGAGTTTCAGAGATGTTAACATGTTTCATTATTATGATTATTAATGCAGTATTTAAGGTTGGCCTTTCCTTTGAGCCATATCTTAACCCCTTTTATCTTATGTTTTATTCTGAGACAGAGTCAAGGTGAGTCACTAACTTGTCAGTTGGGGCCAAACTTCTGATCCTCCTGCCTCAGCCTCCTAAAATTTTGGAATTGCCAGCATATACAAGAATGCCCAGCAAAATTAATTATTATTTATTATTACTTTGTTGGCCATTTTAATGTGATGTTTTTGAGCATTCAGTTAAATGAAATATGATTTGACAGCATGGAGTTTTGTATCATGCTGACCTACAGTGTTGACCTACAGAATGTAATTTTAATGACTGCTGTTTGATGTCACACAAATAGTCCGTTCATGATTTGAAACTGGAGAGCAGAGCAGGAGAAAAGAGCTAAAGAAAGTAGGCAACAGGCTCTCTGTTCACAATGTAAAGTTTGGAGGTGTTGCTCCGTGGAGTAGATGAAGCAGTGAGACAAAGGAATAGATATTGGTAGGTGAGATTTGAATCTGCCTTGTGGGATTAGGAATTTGACTACTCTGGCACCTGTATGAATAGCTAGTGTTTTTCAGATAGGTATGTGCTAAGGTAATTTTCAGATTATTTATGAAATAATAATTCTTTAAAATAGGGCACTACACCAAAGCCATAATGTAAATCCAAGAAAAATAATAAATCCTAATATTTTTATAATTAAAATGAATATTAATAATTTTAATTAATCATTTTAATAATTTTTATAAATCAGTTGTTAGTGGATGGCAGTTTTGGTGGTTTCCAGTATGTTAAAATCTGGGATTTTTTTTTTTTTTCTGAGACAGGGTCTTGCTTTGTAGTTCAGGCTGGCCCTGAGCTCACTATGGTGCCCAGGCAAGCTGCCACGAACTCAGCAATCCTCCTGCCTCTGCCTCCTGAGTGCTGGGATTATAGGAATGAGCCACCAAGCCCAGCAAAATCTGGGATTTTTAAGTTTGCATATTTTGGCTTTCTAACAGGCACCTTAAAAATGTGGAATAGCAATGAAGCATTTGACCCTCTTAGGAAGCTCTGGAATATGGTTTTAATGTCAGCATGGTAGAGAAAAATTATGCTCTGTACTCCATAGGAGAATAAACAGGAGCTCTAGCACTGAGCTTATTGCTTCCAATTTCTTCAACTTCCTACTCCCAAATTTCCCTCTCTATACACACATAGGCACCCACACACACACACACACACACACACACGTATGCATACACACTGGTAATTCATGTTTGAAAGCTCTAATTCTACTGATTAGTTATCCATAAACGAGAATTAAATTTAGAATGTTTTGATTTGGGGTAAAAATGCATGGAGAGAAATCTTGTTTTCATTATCTAAACTGAAATTGGTTCACTTAAGATTTTAATATACCAGGAAATCAATATTAAGAATTTATTTTATATAGTTTAATGCCTCTTACAAATTTAAAACTTCCAGCAGTCCACTTACTTTCCAATGACTGTTTGAATGCATGATGCTGCATTTGGTAATAGAATCTGCTTCAAAGCACTAAGGCTAAAAGGAAGGATGTAAGTATTTTGATGTAATGATATGTCTTTTTTAAGTCTTAATAAAGTGTTGGAAAAAATTCGCTAATGAACACATTGGTTCTTGATGTACACTCTTCACATAGAATAGAACTTGAGATTCACATGATAACATGAGTTTTCATTACTTTGCTTATAGACCTATTGTCTCTACATTTTGACCAGACAAGGAAAGAAAGATTTTGAACAAAAAGATAATTTTCTAGTGAACCAATGAGTAACCCGTTTTATTGACAAGTTAACCTTAAGAAAATGATTAACTCTCTACTTTCACTCTTAATGCTAGTTTTCTATAAAATGATCTGATATTTTTAAAACAGTGGTCTAGTCTCACTTCACTATGCTGGTACCCTGTGAAGTTGGAATTATCATTTGCATTTTGGAATATGGGTGATTCAAGTTGTGATTAAGTGAAAAAACCCAATTTACATCTACATGCAGGGTTTCTTACACTGGCCCTGGATTGTCCCTAATGTGTACTACTTGTGCATTATAATTCTGGCCCAGATCCTATGGGAAGAGGCTAAGAAGGTACCTATAGGTTTCAAAGAAGCTTCTTGAGGGGGCTTCTGTATAATCCTAAGTAGCCTAAGTAGTAGTGGAAAAGTTGCCTGGCTCCTGTCTCTGAACCTGGATGTGCCCTTCAGGGGAGAACTTCTGCAAATCTTGGGAATGAAAGCAAAAAAAAAAAAAAAAAAAAAAAAAAGAAGGGAGAGAGCTCAGGGCTGCTACAATCAAGAGCTTTTCATTCCAGTTCCCCCATCCAGAAATCTCCTTGGAAATGCCAAATTTAGGGCTCATTCCAGGCCTGCTAAATGCCCAGCAATCTGTATTTTAGAAAGACCGGTGTCTGAAACAGGCACAGCTTGGTAGACACTAGGCTATCTCCTGAGGCCTCAAGAAGCATTGAGGAGTTTGCCATTATTTCACAGAAAAGTGTAGAAAGATGGAAATACTAAGAGACAGTGGAGCTAATTGGTTTGTCAAGACTAGTTGAATAGACAGCCTTTTTGTGTTTGCATTCTCAGAAGGAGCCCTTAGATCTCAGTAAAAGCTTTGTTAAACTAGAGCTTTTCATTTCTGGAACAGTTTGGTCTCTGCTGAACTACAAGACCTCAAATATGTTTTTTGCTTTTCCTTTCATGTTTAATTCCTTATATCTCTTGGCCATAAGGAGAAAACCAAATTGTGGATAGAACTTCATAAAAGAAGCACACTACATTAGAGCAATAGCAGGTCAGTTAAGATGAAATTGTTCTGGGCCAATGAGGTCAAAATTAGATATTATCTGAAGCAATAGAAAAGGTAGGAGAAAGGATCAGGCCATTTCAAGTCATAATAGCATATTCGGTAATGTCAGTAGATATCCGTTGAGTATGTATTATATACTGTGTACTACCAGTTGAATTTTATCAGTGGAAAAAGGGTGAAAAGCCCTCCAATTTTGGTTAGATTGGGTTATATTCAAGGGAAAAGTATATACAAAAAAGTTATACACAAGTTAATAATACATGGCAGAAATTTCTGGAGTTATTGAAGACATTTTAAAATCATCCAGGTGTGCTGAAAATACCTGGGAACAGAAACAGTACTGATAATGTTTTGAGTCACATGATATAGGACTTTCTTTCTCAGAATGTATTTATTCACCAATTTCAAGTAAAGACTGTGTTTGCAGAGGGTATGTTAGCTCTCTTCTACCAGTATTTCCCATCCCTAATGCAATTTAATATGTGGAACACTATAAAAAGAAAATCCACCTGGACATTTTCCCCTTGGAAATCGAGATGACACAAAGAAGAAAGTTTCAAAATAACTTGTTCGATTACTAATGGCAAAGTGAAAAGTTGAACACACACCTAGGAGAGGATGTAAGATGAAGTGAGATGAGGAAAAAACAACTGGGTCAGACCAAGCCAGCGTCATCTAGGTCGGTAGAGCCTGGGGCTGTAGTTTCTGGCCCCTGCTGCAAAGGCTCTGTCTTTCTTCGGGACCCTCCCTCACACACATCCACGTAGAGAACTACATTCTGATGAATAGGTTTTCAGTGATCTTTTCATGTTTTGTTTTCATCTTTCTCTGATCACTTAATTATCCTTGAAACTGAGCCCATTACGCTGTCTGTACTTACGTGTGATCCATTCTTACTTAGGATGTGACATACAGGTTCTCTTCCACCAGAGCTGAGTTAAAGGCCCTGAATCACCAAATTGCCTTTTTAGGAAATGAATAATGTGCTCACTTCGACAGCACATATAAAATAGGAAATGAATAATAATACATCAGATGCAACTAATGCTATCTTTGTGCGAGATCCCTTTGATATAATATTATGCAGCTGTACAAAGAAATCGTGTGTGGATATCTTATAGCAGTTTTCGTAACAGCTTTATTGTGATCACTGTACTTATAGGTGTCATTGTGTCCCTTGGAAAAGGTACATTGAGGGCCCAGCCTCTCATGACAGTGTGGCCTTCTTTAGTGATGGAACTGTGCAGGTACAATCAGTTAAGGTCATTCAGGAGCATAATTTTCCTTAATTTAATGTGATTGGTTTCTTGACTTAGTTCAATTAGCATGACATTTAGAGATTTATCCATGTTGTACCTTTAGTTTGTAATACAAAATTAACTTTCATTAAAACCTTCTACATATAATGACAAACTGGTAGAAGGTTCTGTTGTTGTTGTTTTTGTCTGTTGAGAAAATGCTAGAAGATTTGTCAGTTATTATAGGACTTCAAATACTATTGCTGAGTGCCAATGAGATATTATTCCAGGCCTGTCTTAATGTAGTAGTTCTCACATGGGAATGTGTTTGGATTCACCAGCAGATCTCACAGAATTAGATTATGTGGTCCTCACTTATAGGATTTCAGACTCAGGAGACTGGGCTGTGACATCAAGAATTGCATCAGGGGCCAGAGATTTAGCTCAGTGGTTCCGGCACCTGCCTCACAAGCACAAGGTCCTGAGTTCCATCCCAGTAACTACATACAGTGCTGGGCATGGTGACTCCTGCCCACCAGCAATCAATACCACATACCACAGAGCCGGGCGTGGTGGCTCACGCCTATAATCCCAGCACTCGGGAGGCGGAGACAGGAGGATTGCTGAGTTCAAGGCTTGCCTGGGCTCCATAGTGAGCTCAGGGCCAGCCTGAACCAGAATATGAGACCCTATCTCAAAAAAAAAAAAAAAAAAAAAAAAAAAAAAAAAAA